>APFE030676438.1:108836-154086 GCA_000404065.3 Pinus taeda | reverse complement strand
AATGCAGGTCTGAAGGTGAAGGAGGAGCTCATCCGGATCAACAAGACTGGACTACTACAACAAGCATTGGACTTAAGGTAAGATCGAGAACATTTGATTTCTTGTAAAATGATGTGTATCTAGAGAAGGATAGTTCTTATTTGGTTTGTTTGTCATTAGAGAGTCTTAGACTCCTAGGAAGGTTAGATTTGTCCGCAAGTATAACTCATTCCGCGTGACACACCCAAACACACTATGACCTGCAACCCAACCATGACATCATCCCAACAGAGGCTCCTATACCAAACAATAATGCCTTTTTGACTCTAGGAACATTCACTCTTTTACAATAATGACTCTTCCACACTTTTACAAATGACACTTTGACAACTTTACAATGATGACTCTTGGCCTTGACACTTCTTCACAATATAACAATGGTTGTCATGTCTTCAAATAATGTCTCGATGTAATGCTTCCTTTGATTTGATACTTGTTCTCTTGGATTCTTGCTTGAAGTTGTACTTGGATCTTCTTCTACCTGCATGAAAAATTTGCCAGGAAAAATTGATCCCAAAACAAAACAAAATAGCCTTAAACTTACCTCTCCCTGCAAAACAAATGTAAGTGCATAATAATGAACAACTAACAATTAAAATTACAATGTGTACCTCAATTGCACTTGTCACTTTTTTGTTGACTTGTTGAAGCAGTAGACAAAGACTCCCACTCTTGATATAGGCCTCGACTCTATGCAAGACTATATCCAAAACTGACCTAAAGATATATATAATAAAGTTGATGATAGACCCTAGACTTGTGATGGATCATGTTCTAAGTACAACAAGAGAGACCATTCTATGAACTAAGACAAGACAGGTAACATGAACTTCCAACATCATCTAGATTTAGGATACTTGGTGTAGCATGAAATGTGTAGTATGAAGAATAGGACATCTGAAATGTGGTATCAAAACTAACTATGACATACAAAGACATATATATATAACCGAGACCCTCTATATACTTACGTTGTAGTACAAAAATATATGTGAGAGATGATACTCAAAATTCAAATGTAAATGATAATCATACATACCTTGTTGTAGGAGACTTACCCTTGACTGTTGATGTGTGGTCCTTACTGTAGTGATCCTCTAATGCATGCTTCTAGGAGATCAATATTAAACCTATTTTATTCAAGTAATTTAGAATCTTGAGGGTCCAAAATTTCATCCTTTGGGAGGCTGCTGAGTCCTCTTTCTAATCCAATAGGTCTCATCAAGATTGGATTCTTCAAGAAAGAGTTATGCCAAATCTCCCACGATGACTGGATTATCGACTTGTTCAGTAGAGTAAACTTGTATGAACTGCCACGTGTCTGTGTTGCAACCTTCAGCCCTGAAAACACTACTCAACAAACTGCAGTCTATCTTCTTTGAGTGACGATTTACAAAATTTGAATCCAATGCTCACAAAGAAAGTTGTGACCATTTTCCCAGCTTTACCTGTTTGACATGGCAGCTGGAAGCGTGCAAAAACCCTAACTTCCTCACATCATATCTCTGAAAACACAATGAACCAAGATCTGAAATTCAGTCACGAGGTTCATCAAGCTTTCGATTCCAATTCGATCATGAGGTTGATTAAGCTTTTGGTTCAAATGGGTTCAAATGGGTTACACAATGACTTGTTTTAAGACACAAAATTCGTACTAGATGAGGATATGAGTGTCACTATTTATATGAATGTCTTGAGTTGCGAGGGTCCTCAATAAGTGAGCATTGGAGGCATTTTAAGAAAAAAACATTATTAATTATTTATTGTTTAATTGATTTAATTATTAATTATTTACTATGCAATGGACATTGTTATGAGGATTTTTGCATCTACGGATAAATACTAATTCCCTAGCTAGGTAGCTATACTTAGAACAATAGATTTAAAGTGCTTATCCTTTTTCTATAGATGATAAATAATAGAAGGGAATCAAAGGACCTACTTGTTCTTTTGCTTTACTTTTGTCTCCTTTGTATGGTTCCCGTCACTCCTTCTCGAACTTACCTCGCTCAAAAATTACTTGCAAGCATAAACATAAGAGAGAGAACCAATCAAAGCAAGAGATCTATCGAATATAAGTAAATGGAATCAAATAAATTCACACATATAAACATCATATATCAATGTTAGCATACTGAAAAAGGTGTAAACAACTTTATTAAGTAGAAGGAAGAATTACAACCATGAAGTCCGATCCATTGTCACTCTTCCACCTTGGGTTACATCCAACATCACATCAATAGCACAACACTCCGACAGCATAACACTACTTACTTACAATCTCAATCCTCACACCAGTAATATCTCCTTACAAATTCTCAAGGTCGAGCCCATGATCACTTAGGTGAGTGCTTAATTACTAAGTAAATGGAGGAGGTTTGATCATAAATGAGGGTATTGCATGGCCTTCCAAAATTAGAGTTAGTTTCCATGGAGGAAGGGATGAGAGGATGGGAGGTTAATTAACTCATTCCCTATCAAGTTTCGAGCTCATAGCAGATAATAAGTGTGGTAATATTCTAGATGGCTCTAGAAGATAAGATATTCAGAGAACCCTATGATGATTTTTCTCAAACTCGCTAAGTGTAGGTCAAAGTGGGCCTAGGTTCTCTGTAGAGCACCTTCACATGCGCCTACCTACAATGAAGTGCACATACACTTGACCAAGGCTATGCTGGCCCCTCAAGGAGGCAATTCTGGATGGATTCAGGCCAAGAAACTCTTAGGGAATGAGGCATTCAAAGTGATGACTTGTCTAAGGCATGTAGCAACTTAATTTTGGTTTGATGAACCCTAATGGTAGTCATCTAAATGATGGGAGAGATGTGACCAAATGGATTTGTAACAAACATGCTCCTCAAAATGGGCCATCCATGCCTCTTATTTCTCAAACTTCTCTCATAGAAAATTTTGGTTGTGCGAGACCACCACAACGCAGTCCTCGGGATGACATTGGAAATAATGTTTTTTTTTTTAAGAGTTGTTATCAATTTGGCATGATCCTCCTCTCTAACCTGATTTAAATTCTCGAGATGATCTAGAAATGAGTGAACCACATCTCGACATTGCTTTGTGCAGAAACCTTGTCGCTCATAATGCCCACCGTCACACATGGACACATGACCCTCAAAATAACCATCACAAACCGAACCCTCTCTCTACACAATAGGCGAAGCGAGGGAGCCCCGACTTCGAGGTGAGCCCCTATGTCTACCACCTCGAGTTGCTGACCCTACGCATCTAGAACGTTATCACTAGCCATCACCTCTACCTCTTGAAGTTGCACGGATCCAACCTTTGGCACTTAGACCTTCAAGACTCCCTCCACCATCCCGAAACACTAGCTTGAGCTCAGGTCAGGACTTAGCCATGCATGGCCTCACCAAATTAGGCAACACCTAGGGTGAGAAGTACCTTAAGAAAGAAACAAGTTGCATGATTGAAACCTTGAAGACCACCCTTCCAATAACTCCTAAACAATCCACGTAGGGCTCAAGATAGTGAGACCTCGATGAACCTCCTCTCCCTTTGGCATTGGGCACCCACTACTTAAAACACTATTTCCCACGTGAAATAAGAAACATACACCCCCACCTGAAGTGACCCATCACAATTCGAGCAAACCAAAACCCATGGCAAGCTCGGAAATGGCACCATCCCGTAGCCGAGGACCCTCTCAACTCACTTGGGAGGCACAATTCAATAATCGTGCTCCACCAAAGGAAAATTCACAACAAGCCTCACTAAAACCACACCAAAAAAAAGAGAATCCATAGCAAACCATCCTCATTAGATGCACATACATGATGTTCCTTGAAGACATGAATTCAACAATTAAAAACCACCCACACTCACAAGTAGGGGCAGAACCTTTTATGACAATTTCGACCCTTCATCGGCCTCTTAGAACCTATGCAACACCCACCTCTTCTCCCAACACTCCAGAGGGAGGATCCAAAAATCTCTTCATTATAGAATTATGATCGAATAGCCATGTCACCCTCCATAACGTTAATGCGTTCACCACCATGTATGAAAGACCTAATGTGACTTGGGGTTTCCCACCCCAATCTTTATTGTCTCTCGTACTCAAGGTAATATTGGAGGGTGGTGAGGTGAGCCCGCCATCTTATAGCCACGTGATTACCATAGGCACCCATGCATTCCCTCCCCATAGGGGAATTAGTTTACTTTGTTTTATTGCTATATGTTTTGTAAATGTATTAGATTAATTAATAATTAAAAAATAATTAAAAATGTCTCCATGGTCTATTTTAATTTGTAATGGTAGTGATATGAAGTATTGGCTAAACCAGGAGGTCCAAGGTTCAAATCCCAAGGTCTATGGAGAGGATGACAAGTCTAGGTCCGATCTTAGTGGACTATAACCATCATCATTAATTTAATTCAAAGTAAAAACTAGTGTATTTTATTTTTATTTTTAGTTTTAGGTAACTTCATCAAATCAAAATGTTTTATTGTTAATTATTTTTTTTATATTTTATTTTATTTTTTAATTAAATGTTTATTTTATTTTGACCTAGTCAAGATGTTTATAGGACATTACAACATCTATCTCTACATACTTGGGAAATTACTTTTTAAAAAATATGGATCACAAAAATCTAAGATCAAGCATTAAAAACAAGTTATAAAATTAAACAAATTATCATTTTCCTGGAAAAAAAAAAATAATAATGTTAATCATTTTTATACAATAAAATCTCATTATCACTGAACTTGCCTAGTATTATTGAATAAAGGCTGAAGGAGAAGTTGTTGTGAAAAAGAAAGATCTGAAAGACCCGAGGGGAGGTTGAAGGTTCATCTAATCTGTGCGGATGAGATTTTTCTTGTTGCATTAATACCTTGATACCAATCGTATTTTAGAATTTGTAAAGAGGTCTACTTATTATTACTAATATACACGTAGCTTGATCGATCGTTAGCAAAGCGTTATTTCTATTCTCGATGGTGGGCGGAAAGAAGTAACTCATCTGTATATAGAGATATTAGCTAAACAAGTATGACATCTGTATATAGAGCTATAAGCTAAATTTTAAATTTAATATGTGGAATAAATTTCACATTTAGCTAACTAAATCTTAGCAAGAAAGTAATCAATTCTGTTAGTTTGTTATAGTGTTTTTCATATAAATAGTTGTGAAATATTTTTGCAACTTATATTTTTATCTAATAAGTGATATTTTTCTGTTGGAAAAATCTTAATTTTTTTTATTTAAGAAAATTACATATTGTAGACACAGTTAGCATATTCTATATGTGAAGCTGATTGTCTATCAAAATAGAATGTATCAAAAAAGTTCTATGATTCTCCATAGAGAACATGTCTTATGTGTTGTTCAAAGGAGATCAAAAAACTCCTCCTCGGGGAGTACAATTGTCTGTCATATATACTGCTAGTAAAATCTATATATACAAATATACTGATAATTTAAGCAAAAACTATAAACATGAGAATCACACTCCTCCTGGGCTAGTTATGCTAAGTAATCCATGTAAGGGCTATGGTAGTACTGATAGTGTGCCCTAAGGGTGGTATTCCAAAGCTCCACAATGATTGGGCAGGTAAGGAAGAGGGAAGCAACATGATAGTCCATGATGGGCTATCTTGTTCAGATTGTTCCCCTTGGGGGCCTTGTTCTTAAGTACTGTCCACATAAATAGTCTAGTTCTAGGGGGCTTCTTTCCACACATGTTTACACCAATGTTCAATTTATCTAATAAGTATATGCTAGAGGAATAGGTCTTCATTAAGATAAATTCAAATCTTGTATGTCTACTTTTGCTAAGTTACAAGTAGAGGAATCTTTAATTGGGTTTGGCTGAATTTCATTCCTATAGCTTCCACTAAACCTCTAAGTAAACCAATGTGTACCCAAATACATTGCCCACAATGCTAGTCAAGGATATTTCACAAAGACTTCATATTACAATTATGGCCAACCATACAACTACCATTAAACCTGTAGGTGAACCCATGTGTTCCCCAATTCAATGTCCACAAGGCTACTAGTTAGGAATACTTCACAAAGGCTACTAGTTAGGAGTACTTAACAAAGGCTACTAGTTAGGAGTACTTCAAAAAGGCTTCTTGTAGGGACAAAATTGTTCTTCATCCTAAGATAAAAAAAATAATATTTTTTCTTTAATTTGTCAATATAGGTAATAAAAGAAATGTAAACCTTTCAAATACAATTCAAACCTCAAAAGTATTCCTTCAAATAGATTTTATGATTATTTTATACTTAAAGGGCTCTAATATGTAGTTTTTTATTTTCATGTTCTTCATGTTCTTCTAGTTATTGTTCCTCACTTTCATTTTGCTACAATGGCTACTCATTATCTTTTAATGTGTCTTCTTGTAATGGTGGTTGATTTTCTTGTTGTTTTGGAATTTCAATAATTATTTTCTCATCCACATCTTTGTGATTGGTTTTAACCTCTAACCTAGCTCATTATCATTGTATCCTAAGAAAATCAATTACAATGACTTTTCATCCAACTTAGATCTTCCTTTTTAGGAATATGCACACATGCTTCACAACCAAATATTTTCAAATGAGCATAACATAAATCTTTCAATGTTCATACAATTTTAGGAATACCTCTCGTTTGACCAGTATTGACTGCCCTAGTTTAGGGCTACATTTGACTTCAGAAATCTTCAAATTGAATGAACTTTTGGGGTTGTTCAAGGGTTGTTTCTTCAGGTTGTTCAAGGACAAGTTGACCAGAAATTGACCAAGTATTTTAGATGTCAATTTCATCTAGTTTGACCAAGTTTGACTTTGCTGATCTAGGGTTTTCCCTTGCTGAGATAATTACGAAATTTAGATTTTGTACTATTTCTCTATGTTGAACTATTGAAGATAAAAGAAGATTTGATCAAAGGGTTTCCCAAAATTGGGGCCTTTTTTCCGTTGATCATTTAATGTTCTAACTGCACTTTACTTAATGTATATGTGATTGCTAATCTCTCGCTAATATGAAGGAAAATAAGTAAATTGTTCCTAGCATAGAACATACCATAATTTAACATGGTATCACTACTGACGTGAAGACAAAGCCCAAGCAAAAGTAAGAGCAATCACCAAAGAAAAGGTTGGCAAGGTTATGTGAAAGAAATCATGGGGTCCTCAAGACACTTCCTTGCTGAAGACAAACTCCATGAGAACTCTACCTATCATAGATGGAAGATGTCTCTTGATCTAACATTAGAAGAACACAAAGTGTTGGACCATGTGAGATGCGGAATTGTTGAGCCTCCATCAAATGCATCCGCTGCTGCTAGCAACAAATGGACTAAGGGAGAAGTCAAAGCAAGGAAGATCATCCAGGACTCTATCAACAAACCCTGGTAGCCTATTGGCTTATTGATAGTGGTGCCTCAAGGCACTTCACTGGTTACAAAGAAGCTCTCTGTAATCTCGGAGAGAAGGAAACAAACCTGGAAATTGTTCTTGGAGATAATTCAAAATATCTCGTGAAAGGCATAGGAAATGTCACTCTTCAATTGAATAAGGGTAATACAATCCACTTACAAAATGTATTATATGTACTTGATCTCAAAAAGAACCTCATATCCATTTCAGCTATGGAGGGCAAAGGCTACAAGGTGGCCTTCAGTGATGGCAAGGTACATGTATGGAAAAATAATATTAAAGATGCCTTCACTCTTGGGTTTTGAGTACATTCATTATATCAAGTCAGAGGAAGTTTCTAGGTGCCATTACTTGTGACACATCTCTTTAGTCCGAACTATGGGATTAGAGGTTTTCTCACCTTCATTATAAAGCTCTACCCGATGTGAGACAAATTGTGACAGGGATGCCCGAATTCTGAGTAGAGCAAGAAGGTATATGTCCAGGATGTGCCGAAGGAAAGCTCAAAAGGGGACCATTCCCCTCAAGCAAAAGCAAGACCTCTAATATATTACAGTTGGTTTACTAAGACATATCTGGTATGATCCATGTGAACTCCTTGGGAGGATATTCATATTACCTCACTTTTATAGATGATTATTCTTGCAAGACTTAGATATACTTCTTGAAAAAGGTGGATGAAGTGTTCTCTTGGTTTCGACACTTCAAAGCCTTGATCGAGAATCAAACCAAAAAGAAGATCAAGACCTTAAGGACTGATAATGGGACTGAGTATGAATCCAATAAGTTTCATGACTTTTGCAATGAGGCTAGCATTAAGAGGGAGACTACTACACCATATACTCGTGAGCAGAATGGTGTGGCAGAAGGGAAGAATCGTACAATTGTGAAAGTTGTCCATGCTATGCTCCATGTTCAAATACTTCTCAAGTTTCTATGGGCCAAAGTTGCAAATACCATCGTATATGTACAAAATCAATGCCCGCATCAAGTGCTCAGTTCCAAGACTCCCAAAGAAAAGGAATAAATTGGGTGCATCTAGAAACAAAGTAATCTTCATGGGCTATAGTGAAAATACTAAGGGTGATAGAATCTATGTAGCTAGTCAAAGGGAAGTCGAGATTAGTCATGATGTCACCTTTGACAGAGATATGGCTTTGAGCAAGAAAGACAATCTTCCTACTTTAAGGGGATCTAAAGAAGCTGACACCGGTGAACTAAAGGAAAAAGAATATGGGGTGATGGCAGATGTGGAAGAACCTATGGATCCTATTGATCCTCCTCCGCGAGAGCCTTCCTCTTCTGGGAGGATGGCTTCATGGCTTAGGGGGCCACTTGATGATGTTGAAGGACACATTGCACCTTGAGGAACCTTCCGTGAAAGCAAGAAGCCGAACAAGTATTAGGGATACCTGACCATCATGGGCATGATCATCCAAAATGAGCCTTCATCATTCATAGATGTCATCAAGAATCAAGTATGGAAGGATGCTATGACCGAGGAATATGATTCCATTATTAAAAATGATGTGTGGCATGTGGTACCCAGACCCGAGGACAAAGCCGTTGTCACTTCAAAATGTCTTTATGAAATAAAGCATGCTGCTGATGGAAGTGCGGAAAAGTATAAGTCTCATTTTGTCACTCTTGGCTTCTTCGAGAAGGAGGGTATAGATTATGATAAGATATTTGCACCTATTGCCCGATATACCACCAACCACTCAATCATAGCCCCTGCTGCTTCGCAAGGATGGAACCTATATCAGATGGATGTCAAGACTGCGTTCTTACATGGTTCAATCAAAGAGGATGTCTATGTCGAGAAACCTGAAGGATTTGAGATTTATGATCGAGAATCTCATGTGTGCAGGTTGAAGAAGGCCCTCTATGGGTGAAAGAAAGCACCTAGAGCATGTTATGAGAGAATCGATAGCTACTTGATGAAGCTAGGATTCTCTAGAAGTGAAGTCAACCCTAACCTTTACTTTAAGGTTATAGATGAAAAGCCTCTCATATTGGTGTTATATGTTGACAACCTCTTTCTAACAAGTGCAGACCCTCTCATTCATGAATATAAGAGGGAGCTGGCTTCTGAGTTCTAGATGAAACACCTAGGACTCATGCACTATTTCCTAGGACTGGAAGTCTGGCAGAAAGCAGGGGAGATTTTCCTATCTCAAGGAAAATATGTGGTGAAGATATTGGATAGATTCGGCATGGTGGACTACAAGCCCATAACTACCCCGATGGAGCTCGACTTCAAGAATTTAAGAAGTAGTGCTACCAAACCTGCTTTACGAAATGCTACTGAGTATCATCAACTCATCGGAGCATTAATGTTCTTGGTGAACTCTCATTCGGATATATGCTTTGCAGTCAGCACTTTGTGTCAACATATGGTTGAGCCTCACCACTCACATTGGATTTGTGCCAAGAATCTGTTGAGATATCTTCATGGCATAATCACTCATGGGTTGAGATACACTGTCGAAGATGTGAGACTAATTGGGTGTAGTGATGTTGATTGGGCAGGCAATGTGGTGGATTGAAAGAGCACTTCTGGGTGCTATTTCTCTTTGGGGGCTGGCTCGATATGCTGGATGAGCAGGAAGCAGAAGTTGGTGGCTTTGAGAACCACCGAGGTAGAATACATTGCTGCTAGCATGGTTGGTGCAACAAGGAGCAATAAGGCTCCAACATATTGGTACAAATTAACAGGTTGTCGACATTCTGACAAAGCCCCTAGGAAAGGTCAAATTCCTGAGTTTTTGAGAATGACTTCATGTCATTCAGAGACCCTCTTATGAGGGTCAAGTATGATGTATTGAGCTCTGGGAGCTCCAAGGGGGCACGAGGTACTTCTTGGAGCCACATGTGACCAGAGGGCGACTCACCATCCCCTCGTGGTGCACTATGTACAGGGTAAAGGTTCAACCTTCCCCTATGACACCGCATGGCGACTGTGGCACGAGATGATTAGTTCTCCTATAGGCCAGGATGATTCATTCTCTATGGAAATTATGGAGAAGGATGATTAGTTATCCTATAGGCTAGGATGATTAGTTCTCTGTGGCATCCACTAGACAAGATGATTCATTCTCCTGTAGACAGGATGATTAGTTCGCTTGTCGAGGCATCCTACCCATGAAGTCTAGGACTCATGGGAAGTACCTCTCATCTGATCAACGAGCAGGGAAATGGGGATAGGGACCATAGTATTACTATCTATGGACACATCATTATACCTACTTTACTCCCTATGCTAGGATGGCATCCAATTTTCTTGAATTAATGATACTAATTTGGGATCAGTAAGAGTGGTTCACACTCTCAGACTGACTTCGGGTTTGTGGAGGATGGTACGATACATCCTTGACCATTTCTTCTTCTTTATAGTTCGAGCAGAGTAGAGCAAAGTGGGGTCAAGTTGTACAAGACAATGCATTTAATGGATGGATAGTAGTGACAGTGTGACAAATCAAGTTCTCCCCAGTTGAGAGGCAGTGTTAAAATTAGAAACTAGGGCCAAACTCCATGTGGATCACCTTATTTATGGCTTCTGATATTTTTCCTAGATTCCTCTCATTGAGAGGTGTAGGATTGATCCAAAGATCATCCAATTCCGACAAGTATTTATGAAGATATGAATTTATTTTGATTATGGACAAATTGTCAGGGTTGGCTAGTGAACTTATGTAGGCTCAAAAGCCCAATAGTCATGTATATTCAACCTCAACATTTGCATATAAATACAAGGAGCATTCTCGTAATTTGGACAAGTCAATTTGCTCATCTTCTCTCTCTCTCTCTTATGCATAAAAGGAACCCCTCTCTCTCACACATGTGGCTAAAAGGAAGACATCCTAGGGCAAAGAAGATGTAGAAAGAAGGAAATTAGGACACAGGTCATCTCTATGACCATCGGTGACCAAGAATTGACCTTCCAAAAGTTTGGATTGGGTGTGGTTGCCTATCCTAGGAAGGCCACAATTTTTGGCATGAAAATTGAGGTGATATGACCTCTGGTTTGACCGGTATTGACTGCCCTAGTTTAGGGCTGCAGTTGACTTCAGAAATCTGCATATTGACTGAGCTTTTGGGGCTGTTCAAGGGATGCTTCTTCAGGTTGTTCGAGGAAAAGTTGGCTAGAAATTGACCAAGTATTTTAGAGGTCAATTTCAGCTGGTTTGACCAAGTTTGACTTTGTTGATCTAGGGTTTGTTGTTGCTGATATAAAATTACATAATTCAGATTTAGTATTGTTTCTCTTTGTGGAACTATTGAAGATAAAAGAAGACTTGATAAAAGGGTTTCCCTAAATTGGGGTTTGCCCCTGGCTAGCCATCACATCTTGTGTCTCTTGTCTTGGATTTTTTCTGTTGACCATTTAATGTTCTATATGCACTTTACTTAATGTATATGTGATTGCTAATCGATGGCTAATAAGAAGAAAAATAAGTAAACTTCTCTAAGCATAGAACATACCATAATTTAACATTTCTTCATAGTTCATTGACCTTTATGTGGAGATTTCAATGACGTATTTTGGTATTTGTTACAGTGATCTTGTAGAATTCCCTTGTAGATTCAAACTACTAATTGTAATTTACTAAAACAATAGACTTGAATATACTTCACTCATTGGCGAAAACAATTAAACGATCGTGAAATCATGAAGCATACAAGACAAAGAATGAAATCACACGTATCACAATGATTTTATAGGGAAAGCCACAACTAAAAAACCTTGCTATATGTATATTTCATTAATCAAAAAATATGAGAAGATTACAATGCTTTGATTAAGCTCGATCAACCTCTGCACTATCTCTATCTATCTCAATGCTTCCTAGACAATCTCAAGCCAATACTTAGCCAATTTATTGCTTCCCCAACTCCCCTTTTCCTTGTGTTGTTCCCTTGGGAATTAGACCTTATTTACTTGGGAAATTCCACAATTATGAATTGTGAAATCCTCATAGGCCTTCTTATGATTGCATTAACCATAATTTCAATTTAGATGTTTTTATAATTAATAGAACATTGTCTTTGAACTCCAATCTCGATTGGGTTTTTCTATGATCTCACAACAATGAGTTAATTATCAGTGAATCTTCAGTTTACTCATTGATCAATACAGGGAGCACCATATTTCACTTTAGGCGGCACTACATTGTACTTCACCTAGTGTTATAGACATATTTGGGCACTGCAACCCCAATCAAATATGTCCATAAACCAATGGCTTCTAAGCCCCTAAAAGTGTTGTTTCATACCCTAAAAGAACAAGGTCAGCTGATTACATCATTTCCCAAAAGTTCTCCCTGAAAAACTGGTCAAAACTGGTCAAAACCGGACCATACAGATTGCTCCACACTGAGGGTGTGATGCATATCACCTGTCACATGAAAAGGGTACAATGCATACTGAAAAGCCCTTCTATAGGGTGTGATGAGCGAGAGCAGACAAATGGTAGAGGCAATTTTCTAGGTGGAAACCTAGAGAATCTTCTAGAAACTGCTCATTTGACACTTGCCTCTTTGAATTCACACAGGGATGAGTAAGAGATCATGAAATCTCCAACTGGAACCAAGAACTATCAGTGAAATGACACTAATCAAAATCCCAGAAGTTGACTCACCCACCTACAAATATCTATATATGGATCCCTCATCCTAGAGATCGAGAGGGCTGGAATTTTGTATTTTGTAAGGAAGTGGTGTTGGTTTCTCTGTGAAACATTGCATTGTTGGGTGATCTAGCTTTCCATGAGGTGAAGAGGGCTTTCATGCTGGGAGGATGCTGCTGGATCAGACTGTTGGGTTGTAATCCTCTCTTGTATTACTTCTATCAATAAAGCTATTTTAGTTTTCCTCCATATACTTGTATATTTCTGAATCTTCTATTGGTGTATGTATTTATATGGTTAATATACATCTGATCCTATATTGTTTATGGTTATAGATCTCTATGCTCTGATGGTATTACACTGCTTTGACTCTACAAGTGTTCTTTGAAGCGAGACAAGTGAGGAAGGAGTGGCGAAGCTCTGTCAAAGGAGGGAGGAAACAAGCAAGGAGGTAAGTGAAAGACTGAGGTTGGTACTCTCTACTTCTCTCTCATCTATTTCTCATAAAGGAAAACGTAAGTAACTTTGGTTTGTTTGTTTCTAACATAGCTACCCATCTTAGTGGGACTAGCAGCTCTAAATGGACACTAGTTTTGGTGACTCCACAGGGGAACGGATAGTTTGATTGTTGGTTATTGTTGTTTGCTTTATAAACTATAGACGGAGCCTGAAGTTAAGCCAGCTAGCCTTCAAATTGCTTTTACTATGCAACTGCAAAGTATATCAACGCTGCTTCAGTCAATCTCTGGGTTAGTTTATGGACTGAACATTTGACTTGCAAACATCATAAGTGCCACGGTGGTAGCTCAAATAATCTCATTAGATGAGACCCTATACTTTTTGTTTGTTGTTTATCATTAGCTCAGCCTAAATCCCTGAACTTAGCTGCAAACTTTGAGTGAAAACCAAGCTCAGTATTGTCCCTAGACCATCGCACTGTCTCTCATTGGCAACCTGGATGCATCGCACCTCCCGTGTGTTGCAGGTGAGATGCATCCCCGTTTCCTTGTGTTACAGGTGTGATGATTGAATGAGACTGTTTCTGCCTCCATATTTTGGTTTTCCTTCATTGTTTTCAACTCTATTCAGTAGTTTTGTTGTCTATAATCAGTATATCATTGTTGAAACTCTCTTCCTTTGCATTATTCAGCCTCCATTGGTAAAGAATTGTGAATGTTTTTATGTATTTTTCATCATTTACAGCTCTCCTTTGCAAAAAATAGCTTAATCAAACTGTCGTCTTTTGATTTGAAAGTGTCGCAAGTGTCGTTTTCAGTCAAAGAAAAGAGTCTCGTAAAGTCTTCCTCTTTTAGATAGTATATTACACTTTTGCCATTGTATTTGATTTGACTCATTAATTTTTTGAAGTGTCAAAAGAAATTTTCAAGTTGAAATTGAAAGTGTCATCTAAATCTTCCTTTCGTTTTTGAAAAGAAATTGCTAAAGTGTCGCTTTGATGAATGATATTTCAGATCTGTACTTACTTTTATTTTTGTCATTCTCACATTAAGGAAACTGAAAAAAAATAATAAAAATAATAAAAATAAAAATAATAATAAATAATAATAAATAAAAAAAATAAATAAATAAATAAAATAAATAAATAAATAAATAAATAAAATAAAAAATAAAATAAAATAAAATACATGCATGTGCATTTGCGTTTAGACTGCATGCGGAAATTGATTTAGGACAATGCATCTTAGTGTGTGCTCTTTGCTCTATGTTGAAAGAATTTTACTTCTCTTTTCTTGGTAGCTAGGATTTTCATTGCTAAAAGAAAATAAACGACCGTTTATCATCTTAGATTGCATATTTAGGAATTGTATATCTACATCACCTGGTGAACCTTAAAGGCAAACTTCTTAAGAAATATCAAATGTAAAATAAACCTCAATGAACATAAAAACTCTTTGGAACCTAACGCACAACATCTAGAATTCTAGGCTACAGACATATTCCGGCATCGTAAAGCCGGGTAGCTATCGTTTTCATCGTAGGTTGGGTGACTCCTCCTCTTTGATACGATAAGTGCCAGTACAGACTTGTGCTCCCACATACCGTCGAGTATATATTGGGAGACCACAATAGGCTATATCCTTTATCCTTAGGAAGCCATGTCTGCCGCCCTATCGATCGCAATGCACTGAACACAACATTCGAGAAGATTGACTAACATACGTAAAAAGTATTATGCAGTTTTGTGATTGGTTTGGTAATCCCTCTGTCTAGATTTCCAGAGTAGTCACTTTCATTCCTTTTTAGACTCCTTAAAAGAAAAGGTCCATCTGAGCACTTGTCACTTCAGGCTCATTAAAAATTGAAGGCGACTAGAGTCATCTTTATCTTTTCTCGACTCTTAAAAATTGAAAAAGCAAGTTGTGTCAAAGGGTCTTAAAATTCATTTATTTTGAAATAACATTTTCCCTTTTATTATTTTGAGTTGATCAAGTAATCCGCAATCGTGGAAGAAAGTCAATCAAAACCTCATCATTCGCAGAGATTAACGAGTCAACCATCTTTGACTCCAGAAATGAAACCATTCTAGGCGAAGTGATCTTGTTTAACTAGGTCAAAGTCTCCTAGTTTATTTGAAACTTGTCTTTCAACATCCTCAGAGACTCTAGTTACTCCAACTACTTCTGGTATCCCTGCCTCTACAAAAGAAGTTCCGCAGTTACAAGAGGACATTAGAACTGATCCTAGTGTAACCATAAACACTTTTATTCCTGAACCATCTCCATCTAGGGCTGATTCGGAAGGTGTCACCCGTCCAACATCTGTTGCTGTAGAGTCTATACCTTCTTCGGCACCAGAAATATTTTACGGACCTAACAGTCTGTCTGTTCCACCTAAACTAATTGTTATAGAAGAGATTGTGGAGGATCTTCCATCTAGTACTCCATTGCATTCTACAACTGGGATCCACCTATATCCTTCTACTACAGAAGTTAATCACCCTTCATTGCAAGTTCTTGTAGAATCGCTAGGAAATCTTTTTGATAGACTCGATATGTCTGAACAACCATTGACATCTAGGACTGTGTCATCCGATACAGTAACAACAAAACCTCCTGCCGCCACTCTAACAATGTTTGCTGGTGTACCACCTGTCCCAACTAGTTCTCAACCACTCGATGGAGTCCACCCAAGGACTGTTTCAACAGTATTGTCTATTCCTATTTGTTCATCCGGAACCTTATCTAGAATTTCTTATGTTGAGCCTCAGCAAATTGACCCTTCACAGTAGTATCAATTTGGGTAGTCCAGTCTCCAAAGGCCAATTTTCCCTTTGAACACTAGATTGCGACCATATGGGGAGCAGTATGCCTTTTCATTGTTCCCTCCAGGAGCACAACCATATGAGTGTTCACAACAGAATTCAAGTCAAGTTGGAACCACATCCAGTGGTTGGGTACCAATACTACCTCAACAGCTGAGAGTTGTATATTCAATGCAACAAAATCAACCTGTGCCGAACATTCCCACTACACCAGCTATTGTGATGGTGTCGCAAGTACAAGCGTTGTCTGTTGTATGTCAACCTCCCATCTCTCAGGTCGTAATACAACATCCTCTTATCTCTGCGACTCAATCACAACCGCCGATTAGTGGCTCCTTAACTGAAGTGACTCAGGCTCAAATGAGTACTATAACCCCTCATCTTGGTAAAACATCCAGTATTGGGAAACAACAAATGGTCTCACAGCCATGGCTGGTGCAATATCAACAACCGCAATTCCAGCAAGCTTACCGAGGACCTGAGCAACAAAGCTTTGTAGGTAATCAGTAGTCGTATATTCAAAACAGTAACCAACAATAATATTATAATGGTTATGCCCATCAACCTTATCTCAGCATCAAATACATTATGCTGGGTATGCTTCGCCAAACTTGAATCAACAGTTGCCTCTCGTAGCAACTTTAGAAGACCATATCTGAATCGGCTAACAAATGATCCCATTGCTTATGCCCCTTGGTGGCCGTCGATTCCTCATAAACTTCAATCAGATATTCCTAAAGTCAATGGAAATCTGGGTGAAGATCCATCGAATCATGTGATGACCTTTCATCTATGGTGTTCGTCCAACACTCTTAATGATGATTCGATTAGGCTTCGCCTTTTTCAGCGAATGTTAACTGGTCCGGCAGCAAAATGGTACATCGAATTTCTTAGAGCATCATTCAATAACTTCAGTGCCCTTGCCACCACCTTTTTAACCCATTTTTAGCTACCCATAAGGTACGAAACATGAATGGAGCTTCTTACCAATTTTAAGCAGATGACAGCCACTCACATATCTGATCATATTCATGAGTGGTGATGTCATCGTAGAATGGTAAAGACATATGTTCCTGATCAGCTATTAGCTTATTCATTTATTAAGTCACTGTTACATTCTATTATAGAATATGTGGCCAAGGGAGGAGTTGTCATTGAAGAGCAAGTCATTGCTTGTGCGCAATATCTAGACTTGATCTATACTCAATCTAGCACGCTCTACGACAAAATTCTTGTTGCTCCTAGACCGGATTTTTCCATTCCACCTCCTCCTAAATCGAAGAGGGAATCTCATGACAGTGATGGCGTGATTGCTACCTCAAGTACGCAAACTGCGAAGGCCTCATCTGGTAAAGCCCTTGTATTTTTTAGTAAAAAATAAATAAAAAAACTTCTTGCCTCAGAGGTTAATTCCATGTTGACTGACAAGGGAAAGAACCGAAGCAAACAGGGGGCATGAAGAAAAAGAAAAGTGAAAAGAAGAAACATGATGATTCGTCTCTTGAGAAATATTCTTAAAACCCTTCTGGGCAAATGAAACCTAATCGGCCATGTCTCATATGCGATGAGGACCATTGGACGAGAGATTGTCTGCATAAAGCTGATATTAAGAAGTTATTCAAGAGTTCAAAAACCTCAGTGGTATTGACTGATCCATTTCCAAACATAGAAACCAATCTGGTTGCTAGCGACAATTCTTCCCCATCCCAAGTGCTTATGTTGTCCATTTTGAAATAGCAAAATGATGCTTTGATATCAGCAAGGAATAAGGATTATGGGAATCCACAGCTGTCAAACAACAAGGCTGCAGATCAACCTAGTAGTTCGACAACAACTTCAACCGAGGTTGCACCACCCATCATTCCTAAGCTAATGATAAAGCTGCCAAAGGGAGTAGTACACAAAATGACATTCATAATTATAATATAGTAGAGGATCTGGCCCAATCAACATCGGCTATGTCGACACTTGAAGTACTGCAAAATTTCCCCTCCCGAAAGCAGGCTCTATTATCAGCAATAGGTGGGATTGACCCAGTGGATTCCAATCTTGTGGCCTTTAATCATAAAGGATACAAACCTCAATTACTGGCTCAACTCGCTTTCCTCATACAAGTCAAATCCCTCAACAAAGTTGTTCATTGAACAATTATTGATGAGGGGGCATCTACATGCATTATGTCAATGCGTTGAAAGAAAACTTTAGGCTCACCAACCTTGTCACAATCATCAACACATTTAAAGCATTCGATGGGCAAACATACACCCTGTATGGGATTTTAAGTAACTTGCATGTTGAACTGGGGGGAAAGATAGTAGAAATTGATGTCGAAGTTATCAATGGAAACTTTGATTACAATATCCTTCTGGGAAGGCCCTGGATTTATGCTATGGCTACAGTTGTGTCAACATACTTTAGAAAGATTGTATTTCCTTTTCAAGGAGGAATTACAATCATTGATCAACAAACCTTCCTCCCCAACTGTTCATAAGTTATGGGAAGCATTCCAATGATCCATGGAAGCTCTCATTTGCTTCAAAACATAGGAGTAGGCCTCCTAAAAGACCCGACCTTAGTGGGTACTTTTTCCCTACCGCCTATGAGTAATCTGGCGGAAGTGGCCACGGTGGAAACCTGTAATATGGTATATTCTATATCTACAAAGACTCAAAAGATTTCTGAACATGATGTTAGCATGGATCATCACCAGGTATTTCCTCCAAGAACAATAGAAATACTGTAGCAATAAATTTTCTTGGCCTGGGCAGCAAATCCAAATCAACACTCATCGAGTGTTTGGATAGATAGGTCTAAGGAATATGGTACCTCTTCAGATCCTTGGTCGCATGTACATTCTATAGACGAAGGAATTGTTCAGTCAATGATGTTAGGAGAGGCACCATGGGAAGATTACCACCATCATTCCCATCTTCTGGATTACCACTAAGATTGTTCCAGCGACCTTAATCATCCTTCAGTTTTTTATTTTCTATCAAATACTGTAAATATAGTGGATTCTGAGTGAAATCTGTCCAATATTGAAGAAATTATCGCTATAAATATCTCGACCAAACAAGATGTTGAAGAGAATATTTGTGTCGAAAAATCTTGCTCTTCTTAAGAACTGGAAATATATTACACTCTCTTTCGCGAGTTCAGAGATGTCTTTGCATGGTCATATGAAGAAATGCCATGCATTGACTCGAGCATAGTTGAACACAAAATCAAGATGTATCTAGATGTCAAACCGGTACAACAACGGCTTCGGCAGGTGCACCCAAAGAAAGCCGCTTCCATCAAGGTAGAAGTTGAAAAAATTTTACATGCTGGTTTCATTTACCTGGTTCCTCTAACTGATTGGGTATTGAATATTGTTCCTGTGATGAAAAAACAAGGAATGATTAGAGTGTGCATTGATTACAGGGATGTAAATCAAGCTTGTCCAAAGGACAACTACCCTACACCCTTCATTGACTAGATAATTGATGAATGTGCCGGATGTGAAATATTTTCATTCATGGATGGATTTTCCGGGTATAATCAAATAAATATCCAGCAATAGGACCAGTCCAAGACTGCATTTATATGTTCGTGGGGCCCATTCACGTACCACAAGCTACCTTTCGGTTTAAAGAACGCAGGGGAAGCTTTTCAGAGGGCTATGAATTATGCCTTCCATGACATCAACAACATCATTCAACCATACCTCGATGATCTACCGGCTCATTCATTAAAGCAGACTGATCATCTGTAGCATTTGAGAGCTATATTTCTACGTTGTCGACACTACAAGATATGACTCAATCTGCACAAGTTTGTGTTTTGTGTTGGTTCTGGTCATTTACTTGGCTTTGTGGTTTCAAAGGACGAGATTTGTCTCGACCTATGTAAAGTTAAGGTGATCGTTGATATGCCTCCACCTTCAAATTTGCTTTAGATTCAAAAACTTCAAGGGAAAGAAAACTTTCTAAGGAGGTTCATTCCAAATTATGCCGAACTTGCTAAAGGTTATACGTGTCTTTTGAAAAAAGAAGTGCTCTTTAACTGGGATTAGGTTGCGCAAGCTTGCTTTGATGCTCTAAATAAATCCCTAATAAAAGCATCATTAATGTACACTCCTGACTATCAAAAAGACATTAACATGTATCTAGCTACAACAAATACGACCATCGCAATGGTTTTAGTTCAAGAAGACAATGGAATGGAACATCCTGTATATTATTTAAGTCGAAACTTAAATGATACAGAAAGAAAGTACTCCTATGTTGAAAAGTTGGCTCTTGTAGCTATTCAAGCAGTACAGAGATTTCGACACTATATCCTCTTTTGCAAAACAACAATTTTGTCAGATTGCAACCCTATGAATTACATTCTATCGCATCAGTTACTTGGTGGCAAATATTCGAAATGGATAGCCATTTTGCAAGAGTTTGATCTAGAATTCGTAAAATCCAAATCAAAGAAATCTTTGGTTTTCGCGGAGTTACTATGCGACTTCCCATCGTCATCCAATGATTCAACATCCAAAGTATCAATCGTGGATGAATATTTGTTTCTGATATCATCAAGTGATTTGTGGTATGGAGATATAATAATCTATCTCCAAACCCAAACATATAGGCCTAACAATTCTCGCTCATCACAACGATGTACTCGATACCAAGCAAAAGACTACATGATCGTCAGTGATACTCTTTACCGTCGCAGTATCAATACAGTTCTCTGAAGGTGCCTCACCCATGAGGAGGCCGAAAAGGTCCCGAATGATTTTCATTCAAGTGTGTGTGGGGCACATGAATCTGGTTATGCTACGACGCAAAAGATTTTACGAGCAGGTTACTTCTGGCCAAAAAGGTTCAAATATTGCATAAACATAGTTAGAAGTTTCCATGCTTGTCAAATCTTCGACCGCAAAACCAAAATACCACCTGCACCTCTGCATCCAGTAGTTGTTGTTGGACCGTTCACCAAATGGGGCATAGATTTTATGACATATAACCCCACCTCGGCTGGGGGGCATGGGTATATCATAGTCGCAGCTGACTATTTTACAAAATGGGCTGAGGCGATGCCTACATTAAACAACAATAGTGAAATGATTGTTCTTTTCTTTTTCAATCATGTAGTCTCTAGATTCAGTGTTCCACAAGCTATAGTCATAGATCATGGATCGAATTTCCTCAATCACATGATGGTTGAATTGGCTGCCAAATTAGGACTGTCCCACGATAGTTCTACTCTGTATTATCCGCAAGCTAACAAGCAAGTTGAGGCAGTCAACAAAGTATTGAAGCACATGCTAGAAAGGATGATTGGAGTCCACAAACGGAGTTGGTACTTAATCCTATACTTGGCCTTGTGGGCATATAGGACATTGGTGATAAATGCAACTGAATTTACACCCTTTCAGCTGGTGTATGGTCTGGAAGTGGTCTTGTCAGTTTAGTGTGAAATTTCATCTCTCAAGCTTGTAGTCGACCTTCTCCCCAGAACATCAAAGGAAGAAACCCATCGTCACACCACCATGGCTAATGAAGCTCATAAGAAACGAGTCAAGGCATAGTTTGACAAGAATGTCAAACATCGTGTCTTCTCAAAAGGTGACCTGGTCTTACTTTACGACTAGGAATCCAATAAATTGGGAGCAGGTAAGTTCCAATCATTGTGGATGGGTCCCTACATTGTTAAGCGAGTCTTAGCAAAAGGAGCCTACGAGCTAGTATATTATGATGGGATTCCACTGTCGCAACCCTGAAACGGGTTGTACCTTAAGCATTACTATGCTTTATTAGGTGTAGTAATCTCTTTATATGCTTTTGTTACATTTTTTGTTTTTGTCAAGAGTGATCGTTTTGGTTAGGTAATCCACTTTTTCATTTGTTGCAGATGTCAATCCCATTGGAATCATTTGTCGGAGACACAGATGAAGCTAGTCGTAGTGTGCGGAACCTATCTTCTACAACCTCGGCCATCTTTGATCTAAGCGGTGAGTTAGTGAGTTTCAGAGGGGTATGTATTGGTCGGTCAATGAACAACATCGCTGAATATACTGCATTTATAGAGCTTCTCTTTGATTCCATCATACATGGCATACGTTGAGTTGTTGTCAAGCTAGACTCACAACTCGTCATCCTACAGCTCACTGGCATCTATTCCATTCGGAATCCAGCTATCTATCGTATGTTCCTAAGGATCGAGATTTTTGAAAGGCAATTTGATTATATTCAATATCAACACATTTCCACAAACTTAAACACATTAACTAATTCATTAGCAAAGTATGTGTTAGATAGATATTTGCAACATTTATGAAAGAGAAGCATTTCAAACATTTGCATCAGGATCACATAACTTAACCAAAATAAAGCTTTGAAAATAAAAAACATACATAATTGTTTATAGTTTTTACAAAATTTTATGTGTCCAGGACAAAATCGGTCATACGACCAAAAAAATCAAAAATGCAGGAAAGCACCCTAGACTAATGGTGCTGGTGATAACAAGTCACCGCCTATGTGATCATACGTAAGAGCCCAGTCTAGCGACTCGGCATGCCAGTAGTATGGCGCTGTAATCTCAGAGATAACTCGTCAGTCCTCACATCCTAAATACCAATGGTGAGGCCCTCGATCTGTTCTTGCAATACTGAAAGGGTCTCAGCTACATCCAGATCCCGAAGGACAGCCCTCCCTACAACCTCTCCTACTGGAATGGTAGCTACTACCCTCGGGCACGCTGCTAGTCGCACTGGTCCAATATCTACACAATTACATGGGTTTGATTAGTCTTGATAACATTTAAAAAACACAAAAACATTATAAAAGCAATAAACAGAGATATGGTCAGATATTTTTACCTATAAAACCCCACTGCTCGCCAACCGGCAGCACCAAATCTGGGTTGCCCCGGAAATCCATATCGGCATATGGATACTTGGCATAAACCATTTGCTGATGGTTGAACCACTCAAAGAAGGCATCAGAGAATGAAATCTGCGACTGACCAGCATGTCTAGTCATAAGATCAACCCATCTCTGCATCCGTGGTTTTGTCGGTGTTGACACTCCGAGTGAAATGTACTGTGGCTGCATCAGTGGGATCTTCTGCAAGGTGAAAGCGGTTAGAATAGAACCATAACCAAAGTTCTTAGATCTTCCATTCTTCACCTTGGTAAGTTGTTCTTTTATCACCAAAAGTACTGCATCACACCAATTGAATACCTTTGGTTCAAGGCATTCCAAGGCATACTGCATATAGGACCTATTGGCCGAGTGAAGAAACATGCTACTAGCCAATCTAGCAAAGGTGAATAAGATAGTCATCAAGGACTAGTTAGTTACATCTTGAATACTGATCTTGCTGTCCCTGCTCGGCTAAGATCCATCTCTACAGAATCGACAAATATAATCCCTCACGAATTCGCTCCCACGGGTAGAACCTGATAGTGAGAGAGGGGCACCACACCTCAATAAATCAGTCAAGAAGTAGATATCCTCAACAGTCCAAAAGAATGGATTTACCGCTAATTTGAAACACTTGGTTGGTAGGATCCCATGCATCGAGAAGATATTGCAACAAGTTGATTTGTTCTCTCATGCTGGATATGCGGAAGAACTTGAGCAAGCCACAGTTCCGCACTGCAGTCACCGTACCCAGATCATGTAAGGAAATAATATCCTTTTCCTCATGCTCATGTTCACACCATGTAATGACCATCTTGATCCGATGAGTCTCTAAAAAACAAACAAGAGAAGAATTAGGATCCTGATTTGGGCAAAAACAGGCACCATGAAAAATTAGTGCATAAACTTTCCTCCTTTCGCCCATCCCACCCTAGCTATGTACTGGGTGGGATGCATACTGACTGGCCAATGACCAGCTCAGTATGCATCATACCTTTCGATGTGTACTATGTGCGATGCGGAGGGAACGAAATGTTCAAACCCTAGAGGCCCAGAAAGATAGGAAAACATGCTCAGAATCAAAAAGAGGAAAGAATGCAATTGAAGAGCTCAGTGTTAGCTTCTACCTGATCAAGACAGCACCAAAAATAGTCCATAGAATCTCCCGGAATCAGCTGATGAAAATCAAGGGGGAAAACACCTCCAGAGCTCCAACAATCCCAAATTTGAATGAATTTGTAAAATGAGAGGTTAAAACTACTTTTATGTTACTGTTCACGTAATTCAAGTAAGATATTTGTTCTTTAACTCATTTTTCAAGCATGTATTTACATTTCTAATCAGTTTGATGGAGTAATTAAATAGGTAGTATGACCATCAAGAGAACATAGTGTTAATGGTGAACCAAACATCTTTGACTATTATCACGAGCAATGTTTTCGCATAGTTCAAGCTTGTTAAAAAATAAACTTAGCTATGAGCATATCTTCCCCCAAAGTTCAAGCTCATTAAAAAATGAGCCCAATTTCAGTAAATAACCTTTATGATCGCAATACTATCAGCTTTTGAGCCTTGGTCGTGTTCTTACCATCACCTCTGCTTTTTAGCCGATCATATGCCTCCACTTGATTGTTTACCCTTTTGAGGAATAGCTGTGGTGAGTGATTCTGTTAGCCACCTTCTTTACACTGCCATGATTGAAAAGTTACAAAAATTACCTAGAACTAGTTGCTACCCAAAAATATCACTCGTTCCTCAAAGACAAGTCCCTTTTAAGCTCTTTTTAGACTCGTAAAATATAAAAAGATTGCTGAGCAATTGGGCTCTCCAGCTCGTTAAAGTGATTGGAAGTGCCATCCCTCCTCTGTATTTCAATATTTTTGGATTGGATGGATCATTACACAAAAAGATCAGGCATTTATCCTTTTCGGCTCATTAAAGTGATCGGAAAGGTCATACCTTTCATATTATTTTATACTTTTTCAGACTTAAGGGACTATACTACGAAAAATGATTACTGGAGTTCCCTTTCTGTCTTTTTTCAGAATCTCTAAAACTAAAAAGGACCGATTTATATTTGTCATTAAACTCATTAAAAAAATAGCGAAAAACTTGTCCATTACAGACAAGAGCAAGTTTCACTGTCGCTAGGCTCGCTAAAACATAGTGACAGGTTTTCCCAAAGGGAAAATTATAGAACAAGCATATGTTATCCTCCTCAAACTTGACAAAAATAAAGAGGTGTTGGTCAACAATGACTGGGGCAAAAATGGGAAGAAAACTTGAAGAACTTCATTGGTAGTAGGTTGCTCTTGAACATGACACTTTCACTCCGTCACCATGATTAAGTTGGGTTGGGTTATTCCGTTCACTAGTCATATCACCATTGGTCCTCTGTACCATCCATTTTTGGGGTTAACGCTACCAGCCCATTTTTAGTGTCACCGATATGTTCAAGAGAAGTCGCTCAGAGAACTCACCAACCCAGCTTCTGCATCATCCACTGCAATACCTTCACGCTCCACTCTTTCATGACTGCCACCCTAAACCTTATATCATCAGATCATTTTCACCTCCACAAAATCATTTGCTCCGTTCCGTGTCGTAGATGTGGGATTCATTAAGGCCCTCCTACGACGGGTCACTTCTTATTGACATCAGCTAATTATCTAAGAAGTCGACTTAGGAACAACCCTTTCAGTACTTTGAAGCTTGCATGCCTCAATGGCAAGTTTCTCACTTCCGGCGACAGGTTTACATAAAAGGCCTTTGACCAAAATATTTTGCGTGGTGTTTGACATTGACTCATGTATCCACACCACGTGAATTGTAGCAATACCTTGAGGGTCATTATCATTATCGGTGATCCCTCTTGTGCCTGTTAATGACTTACATCATTGGCTGGTAATCAGGCGATGTCTTTCCATGTTCGACAACAGAACATATTTTCACATGGATCAACTTGTACTTCGGGCGAAGATTGAATGAGTTTGAAGACCCTGGATCTAGTTTCATCCATCCGGGCTATGATATATTCAGTAAAAATAAAGACATCAAGTGTACATCATATCTGCACAGATAATCATCGAAACCAAGGGATGATGGCTCTACCAGAATCATCAATCTGCCACGCAGACGATTGTCTGTCCTATGTATATGAAAAATGAATTTATAAAGATGAGCATGGGAATGCCCACCTCAGATAGATCATGAAAATATTATGAAGATAATGTATTGTACTCTATCTTATTATAGGTCACCTTCCAGTTCAAAAAACCTTGTTTCCTCATGATAAAGCATTTCACCCAACATCAAAAGATTTACGACCTCATGCTTTACGGGGCAACTGTTATAGACATATTTGGGCACTGCAACCCTAATCACATATGTCCATAAACCAAGGGAGTCTAAGCCCCTAAAAGTGTTGTTTCATACCCCAAAGGAACAAGGTCAGCTGATTACATCATTTCCCAGAAGTTCTCCCTAAAAAACTACTCAGAACTGGTCAAAACTGGACCATACAGACTACTCCATGTTGAGGGTGCGATGCATACTGAAAAGTGCTTCTATAGGGTGCGATGAGTGAGAGAAGACGAATGGCAGCGGTAGTTTGCTAGGTGGAAACCCAGAGAATCTTCTAGAAACTGCTCATTTGTCACTTGCTTCTCTGAATTCGCCCAGGGATGAGTAAGAGATCTTGAAATCTCCAAGTGGAACCAAGAACTATCAGTGAAATGACACTAATCAAAATCCCTGAAGCTAACTCATCCACCTGCAAATATCTATATATGGATCCCTCATCCTAGAGATCCAGAAGGCTGGAATTTTGTATTTTGTAAGGAAGTGTTGTTGGTTTCTCTGTGAAACATTGTATTGTTGGGTGATCTAGCTTTTCATGAGGTGAAGAGGGCTTTCATGCTAAGAACATGGTGCTGGATCAAACCACTGGGTTGTAATCTCTCTTCTATACTTTTATCAATAAAGCTATTTGAGTTTTCTCATATACTTGTATATTTCTGAATCTTGTATTGGTGTATGCATTTGTATGGTTAATATACATCTGATCCTATATTGTTTATGGTTATAGATCTTTATGCTTTGATGGTATTACGCTGCTTTGACTCTACAAGTGTTCTTTGAAGCGGGACAAGTGAGGAAGGAGCGCCGAAGCTCTGTCAAAGGAGGGAGGAAACAAGCAAGGAGACAAGTGAAAGACTGAGGTTGGTACTCTCTGCGCCTCTCATCTATTTCTCATAATGGAAAACACAAGTAACTTTGGTTTGTTTGTTTCTAAGATAGCTACCCATCTTAGTGGGACTAGCAACTCTGAATGGACACTAGTTTTCCTAATAACACGCAGCACCTCACTCAACCTTAGGCAACACTCCACTTTACTTCAAGCAAGACCACACTAAATTGCAAGAAGCACCCCACTACTAGACCTCCCACTAATTCCTCCATCAATTGGAACTATCTTAATTGATTTTAACTTAGTTAGACTGAATTATATAATTAAAACTCAAACTAAATTCAACAATGCTCCTAATTGTAGGAGACACTCTACATGACTCTAATTAGACCCTGAACTCGAATTAAGAGATATAACTAAGTCAAATTAAACTATTTAACTAATACAAGTTGTCATGGGATGTGGAATTACAATTTATTCCCAATTTAATTCAAGGGAAAATTAAATTAGGTTTTTTCCTTCATGTTATTTTTAACATTTCTTGTTGTTATTTTAAAGACTCTCTCTCAAAAAGTAAAGAATTCAATTATATCTCGATCTGGTACCTTTGGAATTTTATGCATGCAATTCTTGTCACTATTGTTGTTGCTACTCCAACATCTGCAATTGAAAATCATAAAAAAATAAAATTGAATCAATTATGTTTGCAACTGTCTAATGGGAAACTTGTTCTACTACTGACCCTCCTTCTTTGCTGTCAATACTACGCTGCACTCCTCTATATCTCGCTCGCACTAAAGGTAATCATCCATGAGGCAAAAACAGCTCAATGGACTATGCCCTCTTGGGAGTATGGTTTTATATCACTCCTCTTCACACCTTGAGATATGGATTGATGTGCTCCCTCTTCCCACATGGCTCTGTTGAAATGTGGCAACAAGAATATTCCAATTTTAATTTGTCCTTGAATTAAAATCGAATTTAGTGTTACTAGCTACTTGGAAATAATTAATTAATTCATTTTGAATTAATTAGTTGGACAAATTCAAGTTTGAAGTCTTTCTGAAGTCATGCAAGAGTTATCCCTTAAATTAAGGAGATAAGATTGAGTTATAGTTGATTTGTAATTAGTTAACTTAGTTTATTGAGTTAAGTTGAGTTAAATTAGTTCCAAACTGTTTGAGGAACTAATTGTGAGTTATTAGTCACTTGATGCATGCAAGAACTCAGCTGGCATACTCCACATAACTAAATATTCCCTCATTAGTAGCTCATGCATGTCTATTTTTAGAAAGACCCAGTTAAGATTAAAGACAATGATAGTGTACTATTAGTTGCATGGGTTTTCTTATAAAGAAAACTCATTGTTTCTGGGAAAACTAGTGTCACTATTTTATCTGCTAGTCCCACTAAGACGGGTAGCTATCTTAGAAACAAACAATTCAAAGCAACTTGTGTTTTCCTTTATGGATGATAGATAAGAGAGAAGCAGAGAGCACCAACCTCAGTCTTTCGCTTGCCTCCTTGCTTGTTTCCTCTCTCCTTTGATAGAGCTTTTTCCACTCCTTTCTCACTTGTCCCACTTCGAAGAACACCCGTAGAGGCAAAATAGCAAAATACCATCAAAGCATAGAGAGCTATAATGCCATAAACAATGTAGAATCAGATGTATATTAACCATACAATTGCATCCACAAATACAAGATTTACAAGTACAAAAGTATATAGAGGAAAACTCAAATAACTTTATTGATAGTAGAAGTAGAAGAGAGGATCACAACCCAGCTGTCTAATCCAACATCATCCTCCCGGCATGAAAACCCTCTTCACCTCATGAAAAGCAAGATCACCCAACAATACAATGTCTCAAAGAGAAACAAACAACACTTCCTTACAAATTACAAAATTCCAGCCTCTAGATCTCTGGGATGAGGGATCCATTTATAGATATTTGCAGAGGGTTGAATTAGCTTCTGGGTTTTTGATTAGTGTCATTTCACTGATAGTTCTTGGTTCCACTTGGAGATTTCATGATATCTTACTCATCCCTGGGCGAATTCAAAGAGGCAAGTTTCATATGAGCTGTTTCTAGAAGATTCTCTAAGTTTCCACCTAGCAAACTGCCTCTGCCATTTGTCTGCTCTCACTCATTGCACCCTACATAAGGGCTTTTTAGTATGCATCACACCCCTTGTGTGTAACAGGTGAGATGCATCGCACCCTCAGCATGGAGCAATCTATATGGTCCAGTTTTGACCAGTTCTGAGTATTTTTTCATGGAGAACTTCTGGGAAATGATGTAATCAGTTGACCTTGATCCTTTAGGGTTTGAAACAACATTTTTAGCGGTTTCAGAGCCCTTTTTTTATCACATATTTTATTGGGGTTTTAGTGCCCAAATATGTCTATAACATTTGCCCCCTAAAGCATGAGGTCATAAATCTTCTGATGTCAGGTGAAATGCTTTATCATGAGGACCTGAGGTTTTTTGAATTGGAAGGTGACCTATATAAAATACAATACAATACATTATCTTAATATTATTTTCATGATCTAACTGAGGCGGGCATTCCCATGCTTAGCTTTATAAATTCATTTTCATGTACATAGGACAGACAATCGTCTGTGTGGCAGACTAATGATTCTGGTAGAGCCATCATCCCTTAGCTTGGATGATCATCTGTGCAGCTATGGAGTACATTTGATGTATTTATTTTCCTGAATATATCGTAGCTTAGATGGATGAAACTAGATCTGGGGTCTTCAAACTTGTTCAGTCTTTTCTCGATGTACAAGTCGATCCATGTGAAAAGATGTCTTGAAGTAGAACATGGAAAGACATCGCTTGATTACCAGCCAATGATGTAAGCTGTTAACAGGCATGAGAGGACTCACAGATAATGATAATGACCCTCAAGGTACTATAGTATAATTCACGTGGTGTGAATATAGGACTTGATGTCGAACACCACTTGGGCGAAATCTTTCGATCAAAAGGCCATTGATGTAAACCTGTCGCCAGAAGTGAGAAACTTGCCATTGAGGCATGCAAGCTTCAAAGTACTGAAAGGGTTGTTCCTAAGTCAACTTATTGGATAATGAGCTCATGTCGACAAGAAGTGACCCATCGTAGGAGGGCCTCAATGAATCCCACATCTACAACACGAAATGAAGCAAATGATTTTCTGGAGGTGAAAACAATTTGATGATACAAGGTTCAAGGTGGCGGTCATGAAAAATGGAGCATGAAGGTATTCCAGTGAATGAGGCGTTAGCTGGGTTGGTGAATTCTCTTAGCGACTTCTCTCGAGCATATCGGCAACATTGTGATGGATCGGTAGCCTTAACCCCATGGATGGTACGGAGGACCAATGGTGATGGTGAATGGAATAACCCAATGTGACTCAATCATGGTGATGGAGTGAAAGTGTCATGTTCAAGAGTGACCTGCTACCAATGAAGTTCTTCAAGTTTTCTTCCCCTTTTCCCCAATCATTGCTGACTAGTACCTCTTATTTTTGTCAAGCTTGAGAAGGATAATATATGTTTGTTGTATAATTTTCCCTTCGGACAAACTTGTCATTCTATTTCAGTGAGTTTAGCGACAGAGAAACTCACTCTTGTTTGGATAGACAAATTTGTCGCTATTGTTTTAATGAGTTTAACAACAAAGACAACTCAGTCCTTTTCATATTTAGAGAGTTTGAAAAGAGATGGAAAGGAAACTCTAGTAGTCCTTTTTCGTGGTATAATCCCTTAAGTCTGAAAAAGTATAAAATAATACGAAAGGGATGACTTTTCAATAGTTTTAGCGAGCTGAACAAGACAAGCACTCGATATTTTAGTGTAATGATCCCTCAAGTCCAAAAATATTAAAATATAGAGGAGGGATGGCACTTCCCTTTACTTTAATGAGCTGGGAAGGCCATTAGCTCAGCAATATTTTCATATTTTACGAGTCTAAAAAGAGCTTAAAAGAGACTCGTTTTTTAGGAACGAGTGATGTATCTGAGTAGCAACCGGTTCCAGGTAAGTTTGGAACTTCTCAAACATGGAAATGTAAAAAGGGTGGCTAATATAATCACTCATTGTATCCGTTCCTCAAAAGGGTAAACAATCAAGTGGAGGTGTATGATCAGCTAAAAGAGTGGAGGTGATGGTAAGAACACAACCAAGGCTCAAAAGGCTGATAGCAATGTGATCACAAGGTTATTTACTGAGGGTGGATTCATTTTTTAATGAGCTTGAATCTTTCAGAAACTATGCTTAGTGCTAGGTTTAGGTTTTCAATTCGCCATTAACACTTTGTTCTTTTGACGATTGTACTACCTGTTCAATTTCTCCATCAAATTTATTAGAAATGTAAATACATGCTTGAAAAATGAGTTAAAATCCAACATCCTACTTGAATTATGTGAACAGTAACATAAAAGTAGTTTTACCTCTCATTTTTACCATTTCACTCAAATTTGGGATTGTTGGAGCTCTGGAGGTGTTTTCCCCCTCGACTTTCGTCAGTTGATTCTGGGAGATTCGGTGGACTATTTTCGGTGCCGTCTGGACTAGGTAGGAGCTACCCCTGAGCTCCTACCATTGAAAAAGAAAAGAGCAACCATTTTTCTGTTGTTGTTTAATGTAGGCATCGCCTTAGCCCATTTTGTAAAATAGTCGACTGCGACTATGATATACCCATGCGCCCTGGCCGAGGTGGGGTTACATGTCATGAAATCTATGCCCCATTTGGAAAATGGCCCAACAAAAACTACTGGATGTAGCGGTGCGGGTGGTAGTCTGGTTTTGTGGTCAAAGATCTGACAAGCATGGCAACTTCTAACCACGATTATACAATCTTTGAATATAGTAGGCTAGAAGTAACCTGCTTGTAAGATCTTTTGTACCATAGCATAACCAGATTGATGCCCCCCACACACACCTGAATGACAATCATTAAGGAATTTTCAGCCTCGTCATGGGTGAGGCACCCTCGTAGAACTGTATTGACACCACAATGGTAAAGGGTATCATCAACGATCATGTAGTCTTTTGTTTCGTATCGAGTACATCGTTGTTCAGAGCGAGAGGTATTAGGCCTAAAGGTTTGGATTTGGAGATAGATCAATATATCTCCATACCATGGATCACTTGATGATATCAGAAAGAAAGATTCATCCATGATTGATGCTTTGGATGTTGAATCGTTGGACGACAATGGGAGGTCGCGTAGTAACTCCGCGAAAACTAGAGATTTCTTTGATTTGGATTTTATGAATTCTAGATCAAACTCTTGCAAAATCGCTATCCATTTTGAATATTTGTCCCCTAGCAATTGACGTGAGAGGATGTAGGTCATAGGGTTGCAATCTAACAAAATGGTCATTTTGTGAAAGAGGATATAGTGTCGAAATCTCTGTACTGCTTGAATAGCTACTAGAGCCAGCTTTTCAACATAGGAGTACTTGTTTTCTGTATCATTTAAGTTGCGACTTAAATAATAGACTGGATGTTCAATTCCATTGTCTTCTTGTACTAAAACCATTGCGATGGTCGTATCTGCTGTTGTAAGATACATGTTAATGTCTTTTTGATAATCAGGAGTGTACATTAATGATGCTTTTATTAGGGAATCCTTCAAAGCATCAAAGGAATATTGCACAACCTGATCCCATTTGAAGGGAACTTCTTTTTTCAAAAGACGTGTATAACCTTTAGCAAGTTCGATGTAATTTGGAATGAATCTCCTTAGAATGTTTGCTTTCCCTTGGAGTTTTTGAATCTGAAGCAAATTTGAAGGTGGACGCATGTCGATGATTGCCTGAACCTTACATGGGTCGAGTCAAATCCCATCCTTAGAAACTACAAAACCAAGTAAACAACCAAAACCGACACAAAACACACACTTTTGTGGATTGAGTTGTATCTTGTAGTGTCAGCAAAGTAGAAATATAGCTCTCAAATGCTACGGATGATAAGTCTGCTTTCGTGAATGAGCTGGTAGATCATCGAGATATGGTTGAACAATGTGTTTGATGTCGTGGAAGGCGTAATTCATTGCCCTATGAAAAGTTGCCCCTTCATTATTTAAACCAAAAGGTAGTTTACGGTATGCGAATGTGCCCCAAGGACATATAAATGCAGTCTTTGACTAGTCCTGTGGGTGGATGTTCATTTGATTATATCGGGAAAATCCATCCATAAATGAAAAGATTTCACATTCGGCGCATTCATCAATTATATGGTCGATGAAGGGTGTAGGGTAGTTGTCCTTTGCACAAGCTTGATTTACATCCCTATAATCAACGCACACTCTATTCCTTCCTTGTTTTTCATCACAGGAACAATATTTGATACCGAATCAATTAGAGGAACCAGGTAAATGAAACCAGCATGAAAGCCCTCTTCACCTCATGAAAAGCAATATCACCCAAAAATACAATGTCTCAAAGAGAAACCAACAACACTTCCTTACAAATTGCAAAATTCTAGCCTCTGGATCTCTGAGATGAGGGATCCATTTATAGATATTTGCAGATGGGTGAGTTAGCTTTTGGGTTTTTCATTAGTGTAATTTCACTGATAGTTCTTGGTTCCACTTGGAGATTTCATGATCTCTTACTCATCCCTGGTCAAATTCAGAGAGGTAAGTGTCATATGAGCAGTTTCTAGAAGATTCTCTGAGTTTACACCTAGCAAACTTCCTCTGTTATTTGTCTACTCTCGCTCATCGCACCCTACAGAAGGGATTTTTAGTATGCATCACACCCCTTGTGTGTAACAGGTGAGATGCATCGCACCCTCAACATGGAGCAGTCTATATGGTCCAGTTTTGACCAATTCTGAGTTCACAGAGAACTTCTGGGACATGATGCAATCAGTTGAACTTGATCCTTTAGGGTTTGAAACAACACTTTTAGGGGTTTGAGAGCCCTTGGTTTATCGACATATGTGATTGGTGTTGGAGTGTCCAAATATGTCTAAAACACTCATGCATGCAAAGGGGAATCAATTCCTCGAGGATTGCGCAGTTTTGACAGTGTATGAGAGCAGTGTTCCACTTGGTGAGGTGAGAATCATCCACTAGGAACATCACAAGGAAATAGGATCTTGGAGGGTAGAGAGGAAGGCTTGTGAGAAGCCAAGTTTTCCTGTGAGCATCTATGAGGATTGTATTGAGAGCTAGCTAGCTATGAGAGCTAAGGCATTGTATAATTCCTATGTATTTCGACCTTGTATGATAATATAGATAGTGGGGTTTTTTAGTTGAGGCTTTCCCCAAAGTATTCTCATGTGTATTGTGCATTGATTCTTCTTCTTCTAGTTATATGTGTTCATCTCGATATTGCTAGATATTTAAGCTTCCACAAATTGATAGTAGAAGTAGGTAATAGTATTATGTTTTAATCTATATTGCATTATGAGGTTAATCTAGAGGCAGATTTTCTACAGAGCTAGATTGTAGAGAGAATTCCTACATGGTATCGGAGCTAAGTTTATTGGAGATCTGAACATTATAACCAGAAGAGAATTTGAAGTTTGAAGTTTGGGTTGCAGGTGCAATCAAATTCATGTCATACTTCAAGGTTTGCCAATGGCATTCTATGGCTTGAAACTCGAGTATGCCTTGGAAGGTAGCTCAAATTACATAGAATGGAAAGATAGAATGGAGGTTGTATTGGAAGACAATGGCTTGAAGGAATTCATTGATCAAGAAATCCCAAAGCCAGCTTCAATTAATGGACAAGAGTTGGCTAAGTGGAAGAAGTTTGTGGTGAAGGAAACATAGATCATCCTTGAAGGAGTTTGAGACCATATTGTCTTGAGTCTCCATGGGAAAGATACTCCATTTTCAATGTGGAAGACATTGAAGGACCTCTACGAGAACAGTAACGACTAGAGGAAATTGGCACTTAGATATTTCCACATATCTAAACAAGCTCAAAGCCTACAGAGATGAGCTTGGTTGTGTGGGAATAACAATTGTCGATGATGATATGGTGATTCTCACTCTCCTTGGCCTTCCAAAGTGTTGGAATAGCTACCAGGACTTTGTGAATGTAAGGGAGAAATTATCAGATTGGGAATGATTGTGGTTGGATCTTATGTAAGAGGAGATGAGGAGGAGCACACGAGATGGTTATTCATCTAAGAAAGATGATGAAGAAAAGATGGCCTTAACAAGTAAGGGAAGGAAAGGGAAGGGGAAGGCTTCCCATTCCAAATCAAATTATTCTCATGGAGGGGAGAAGGGTGACAAGTCTAAAGTAAGATACTTTAATTGTCACAAGATGGGACATTATGTGACTATTTTTCCATTAAAGAAGTCCAAGAAGGGATCCTCGAAAGGATCGGAAGGTTAGGCATTAACCTCTTAGTTTGAAATGGAATTTACCCTCATCGCATGCATGGTGTCGTTGATGATGGGTTGTGTTTGGTATCTTGATAGTGAAGCCTCATTCCACATGATTGACGATAAAAGTTTATTTAGTACCTTGGAGGAGAAATACCTCAAGATGCACATAGAGATGGGTGACGACAGAAGGTACAGTGTTGCAGGAATGGGCGCAACTAATTTTAAGAGGGAGGATGGACCTGTTCTCACCTTGACAGATGTGGAGTATGTGCCTGGACTGAAGAAGCACTTGGTTTCAGTCATGATTTTGGAGGACAAAGGCTACAATGTTGTCTTCAATAAAAGAAAGGTGTTCCTAAGTGTTAATTTTAGGTATGTTCTATGCTTAGAGAAATTATTTCAATTTTCAGAGTTAGCTCCATATCTTTTCCAGATTAGCAATCACATCAACATTAAAGAAAATTATAGATAAAACATAAACATAAATCGTAGAAGACAAGCCAAGACAAGAGGGCACAAGATGTGGCACTATCCAGGGACAAACCCCAATGTGGGCAAACCCTTGATCAAGTCTTCTTATATGTTCTCCAATAGTTCAGCAGAGAGAGGGAGATGGTACATTTACAACAGAAGTCAACACTTTGAATTATCTAGATAAGAGCATAGATCATCTCTAAGAAGATGATACATGAGATCAGTTGAAGACTTGCTTCTTCAACTAATTCTCTAAGGTGACTCCTTCACCTATCGGTGTGCTGCATTTCGTCATCATGCTGCACCTCACCATGCTACACCATGTTGCACCCATAATCACTATGCTACATCTCATCATGCTTCATTAATCATGACTGTACCCATCACTGTATTGCATTATGTGCCATTACTGCACCATGTTTCCATCCTGACCTGTGAGTTGGTTGCACCTTGCTTACTTGTTGTCCCTTACTTGCTTGTTGTCCCTAGCATGCTTGTTGTCCTTAACATGCTTGTTGTTGCATGTTATTTGTCCCTTGCATGCTAGCTGTAACATTGCATTCTTGGTGTATTTGCTGTGAAGTACCATACAACTGTCCCAATTATATTTAGTTATCATTTGCATGTTTCTCTCCTTCAAAGACAGATGCTCCGGATGTTTCGGAAATTCCTAGTAGTTCTGGCAGTTCCGGCTACTCCCAGCAATGCTGGTAGTTCCATTTGTTCCCAACAGTTTTGGCAGTCCCAACAGTTTTGAATTTTCTGGTAGTGGTGGCTTTTCCAACAATTCTAGCAGTTCTGGCTTTTCTAGTATTTTTGGCTTTTCTGGCATTTGTGGCTTTATTTTCTGGGAGCTTCATCTTTTTCAGCAGTTCCATCTTTTCCAACAGTTCTGGCTTTTTTGGTAGTTCCAGACTTTCCAGCTTTTCTAGCAGTTTCGGCTTTTCCAGCATTTCCAGCTTTTTTGGTAGTTCCATCTTTTCTGACAATTCTGGCAATTCAGGCATTTCTAGCTTTTTCAGCTTTTTTGGTAGTTCTGGCTTTTCAAGCATTTCTGGCTTTTCTGGCAGCTCCTTTTCCGACAATTCCAACTTTTTCGACAATTCTCGCTTTTCCAAATTCTCTGGAAGTTCTGACTTTTCCAGCATTTCTAACACTTCTGGTTTTTCTGGTCATTTCAGCTTTTCTGACTTTTCAAGCAGTTCCGGCTTTCCTAGCTTTTGCAGCTTTTCCAACAATTCTAGCTTTTCCAGCAGTTTCAGCTTTTCGACTTTCTACCTCTGGATCAGGGCAACGTTATTCCTTACGATCTCTCCTCCTACTAAAACCCAAAGACAGGTAGCGAGAGGAAGAGATCCCAAGTGTGTTGAAATAACTTGAGGGCCACCTCTATTTATACGAAAACGTTGAGCACATGTGGGGTTTATTTGGTTGTTTGCTGACCTTGACAAACTGTCTTATAATGCAAATAAATTCATAACTCCATGAATACTTATCAGAAATGGATGATCATTAGATCAATCCTACACCTTTGGATGAGAGGGATCCAAGAAAAATATTAGTTGCCATAAATATGATGACCCACATGGATTTTGGCCCTAGTTTCCAATTTTAACACTAAGATACATAGGCATGAGTCAGACCAAGAGGATAGGGATTCATGTGAAGAATATTTATAAACTAGAGGTAGATGATTGTGTAGCATTGACTACAAAAGTAGAATTGGTGCAAATCCAAGACATTGGCGAGTTGTGGCAGAGGCGGTTGGTCCATTTGCATCATGGGGCTTTGAAGATAATGCAGTAGATATCTACAGGACTTCCCAAAGGTAAACTTCAGCAAGTTGACACATGCAAAGGTTGTACCTTGGGAAAGTACACCAAATCTTCCTTTCATGATCAAGACAGTTGAGCAAAGGCTATCTTAGAGCAAGTTTGTACTAATGTGTCTAGACCATTCTCGACGGCATCCATAGCTAAGCAAAGGTATTATGTGATTTTCATTGATGATTATTCTCTAAAAGTTGGATTTATTTCATGTAGAAGGACCAAACCTTCACAAAGTTTTGTGATTTCAAAGCTTTGGTCAAGAAAGTGTGAGGGAAGAAGATCAAGGCCTTGAGAAGCGACAATGGTGGAGAATATGTATCTCAAGGTTTTAATGAATTTTTTGTCGTGGAAGGAATTGAACAAGAGTTGACGGCACCTCATAACCCACAACAGAATGGAGTGGCTGAGAGGAAGAACAAAACTATTGTAGGGGTAGCACAGGCAATGCTGCATGACCAAGTCCTACCACTTCACTTGTGGGCTGAGGCATGCAACACAACGGTCTATTTTCAGAATAGAAACCCGCGCCACATACTTAGGATGAAGACACCAAAGGAAACTTTCTTTGGTAAGAGACTAGATGTGGCTCACTTTAGGATCTTTAGCTCATTGGCATATTTCCATGTGACCAAGGATGCACGAAAGAAGCTTGAGCTGACAGTAGAGTTGGGGATACTTGTGGGGTACACTAATACACCTCATAACTATCAGGTGCAATTTCCTACTAGTTGGAGGATAGCAGTTCGTAGAGATCTCAAGTTTGATGAGAAGAATGCCATGCGATTTTCCCTTGAGAGGGAGATCTAACTATAAGCTGTGGAGGAACTGTTGGTTCCTAAGGAGGAGGAGCCTTAGACTGATGTGGAGCAACTGCATGCAGAGGTTATAGGAGTGGAGACATCCACTCAAGCAGAGTCTTTGAAAGATGGACATAAGCGCTTAAGAGAAGCTAACAGATTGTTGCAGGATGTGAGATAGAATGTGGGAGCACCATTTTCTTAGCACAGACAAAGAAGGTCACTTGAAAGGTACACTGGACACATGGCCCTTGCTGAGGAATGTTTTGAGACTAAGCCATATTTCTTTGAGGAAGTAGTGTCGTAGCCGATTTGAGTTGATTCTATGGTGAAGGAGTATGACTACATAGTTCGTAACAGTGTTTGGGATGTGGTTCCAAGACTGGAGAACAAATCAGTTGTGAGTTACCGTTGGCTTTACAAGGTAAGGAAAGGTGTTGATGTAGCGAGGAGGATCATGTTGTTGTAGTATATTTCAATAGAGGAGAAAGATGCTGACATTTTGATAAAGGCATTGTCAAAGTGTAAATTCTAGTTCCATAGAGACAAGATCGGGGTGGCAGATAATCCCTTTATTATTGAGAGGGAGTGTTGAAATGTGGCAACAAGAATATTCCAACTTTAATTTGTCCTTGAATTAAAATTGTGAATTAAAATCGAATTTAGTCTTACCAGCTACTTGGAAATAATTAATTAATTCATTTTGAATTAATTAGCTGGAGAAATTCAAGTTAGAAGTCTTTCTGAAGTCATGGAAGAGTAATCTCTTAAATTAAGGAGATAAGAGTAAGTTATATTTGAGTTGTAATTAGTTAACTCAGTTTACTCAGTTAAGTCAAGTTAAATTAGTTCCAAACTATTTCAGGAACTAATTATGAGTTATTAGTTAATTGATGCATGCATGCACTCAACTAGTGTACTCCAGATAACTTAAGATTCCCTCATCAATAACTCATGCATGTGTATTCTGAGAAAGACCCATTTGAAATTAAAGAAAAGGATAGTGTACTATCAGTTGCATGTGTTTTCGTATAAAGAAAACTCATGCATGCAAAGGGGAATCAATTCCTTGAGGATAGCGCAGTTCTAATAGTGTGTGAGAGCAGTGTTCCACTTAGTGAGGTGAGAATCATCCACTAGGAACAGCGCAAGGAAATAAGAGCTTGGAGGGCGGAGAGGAAGGCTTGTGAGAAGCCAAGTTTGCATATGAGCATTTGTGAGGATTACTGAGAGCTGGCTAGCTGTGAGAGCTAAGCCTTTGTATAATTCCTATATATTTCCACCTTGTATGATAATACATATAGTAGGGTTTTTTAGCTTAGGCTTTCCCCAAAGTATTATCATGTGTATTGTGCATTAATTCTTATTCTTCTGGTTATATGTGTTTAGCTCAATCTTGCTTGATCTTTAAGCTTCCACAAATTGATAGTAGAAGTAGGTTATAGTATTTTTCTTTGGTCTATATTGTATTATCAGGTTAACCTACACACAGATTTTCTACAGAGTAGGATTTGTAGAGAGAATTTCTGCAGGCTCAAAATTCCTCCATACTGGAAGACTCTATGTTGGGATGTGTTATATTCTTTCCATGACTAGCCCAAGTGTGGGGGTCATAGTGGGAGCAGTAGCATCCCTGTACCTTGCGCGAGGTGCTATTTGGGGGTCATAGGCCCCCTGTCAAGGGGTATATATGGGGGTTGTATCCCCCCTACATGGGTTATTGGGCAGCACCCTAGGAATTTTTTTTGGACCCTATATTAGGTGGGTGGATCTACCTATGGTTTTGTGCATGGATTTCACACATGGTCTTGGGTATGAAGGTTTACTATTCATGGAATTTTGTAGATCTGATCAAGGAAACTACGATTATGTTATAATCCGAGTTTCATGGATTGAGGTTTATGGATGCTTCGACATGTATATATATAGATATATGTATGTATTGTAACATTGAAAGGAACATAATGAAAAATCAATCTAGTAGTCCTCGTTTTACAATCCAGGGGAAAATGTTTATGTACATCTGTTTTATGTTTTATGCTCTCGCCATTTTTTGTTTTATATTCTTTATAATTCATATGCAGGTAATTTTTGTACAGTGTTAAAACATACATTTGGTATCAGAGTTGTTTTGGCTTCAAGGGGATGCCTTTGCTGCTCAAGGGTTTTTATCGGGCCTTTGATAGACCATGTTCAGTGGGGGATTTGTGGGATCAATTCTTGTGGTGAACGAAGATTGCGAGTAGTGAAAAGATACTAATCATGAGGTGAGAGTTTTGAGTTGTGGAAACTGAATATGGAGGATTTTTTGGTGGATAAAGATCAAGGGATTGCAGTAGATCTCAATTATAAACCAACAACAATGTCATTTGAAAACTGGGTGAAGTCGGATCGAAAAGGTAAGGAGCACAATAATTTTTTCCTACGGAGAACATTGTATAGCTTGGGGATGAAATATGGAGACTCTGCGATAGAGCATGTGAACATATTTAATACTATGGTAAGTAATTTATTATTGTTGATATTAAAACTTTAGATGAAGATATGTGCATCAGTTTGTTGTGTTCTCTACCAAATTCTTTTGATAGTCTGGTTGTTGCAATTGGTAATAATGCAACTGCATTATAGTTTGATTAAACACACTCATCCTTATTGTCGGAGGAGATGAGATGGAAAAATATGGAGGGTGAGAATGGTGATGCCTTGTCTATACGAGGATGGTCCAAGAAAAGAAAAAAAAAAAGGTCCTCAACAGGGAGATATAAATGTAGAGAGGGATCTAAATCACTAGAAAAATGTGTAAAGGTGTGCTAGAAATGAGGAAAGGAAGGATACTTCAAAAGTGACTATAAATCTAAAGCTCCTCATAAATGAAATGGATCTAATGATGCTCCTTCTACAGAGGTGAAATCAACCTCACATGAAGGTGGGGATGTGTACTTGCCTTCTTCTTCAAGTACACATGTAGATCATGAGGCATGGTTCATTGACTGAGGTGCATCCTTTCACTTCACTCCCCGTAGAGAGTGGTTCTATGAGGATGAGAAATATGATGGTGGTAAAGTCTTCTTAGGGGATGAGAGGAAGGCTAGAATCATTGGTCACATGAAATTCAAGGTGAAGTTGTAAGGTGGAAAGATTGGAACACTTCCAGACGTTATGAATATTCCTGCATTAGTTATAAATCTAATTTCTGTAAGCAAGCTGGATGATGCAGGCATAAAAACAATGTTCGAGAAAGATACCTCCAAGATGGTTTGGCGAGCATTGATATTGATGCAAGGAGTTCATATTGAAACTTTATACAAGGTTCAAGGTACCACTTTTATTGATGGGTGCAACAGTTATGTGGTTCTTGAAATTGGAACATAAAATCTAGTGGTCTCTGGAGAAAATACCATGCTATGGCATCAAAGGCTTGGACATGTTGGAGAGAAGGGCCTTAGAATATTTCAACGTAATGGTATAGTAGAAGGCATGTCTAATTCCTCTCTAGATTTTGATTTATGTGAAAATTGTGTATATGGGAAGAAGAATGAGGTGAGTTTCCCCCTAGTGCTAAGAGGGCGAAATAGATATTAGAGCTTCTCCACAGTGATGTGTTTGGACCTGTGTCAGTTCCATCACTCAATAAGTCTGTGTACTATGTATCATTCATGGATGCCTTCTCAAGGAATGCATAGATATATTTCCTGAAGAAGAAATATGAAGTCTTTGACAGGTTTAAAAAATTTAAGGTTCTAGTGGAAAACCAAATAGAGAAGAAGACAAAGGTGTTGAGGATAGATAATGGTAGGGAGTTTTGCAAGAAGGAATTTGAAGAGTTATGTAAGAAGTGTGGTATAGCACGGAAAAATACTACTCCATACACACCCGAGAAAAATGGAGTTGCAGAAAGAATGAAAAAGATGTTGATGGAAAGGTCAAGAATCATGTTCAGTGGTGCTGGGTTAGGACAAGAATTATGGAAAAAGGCGGTGGAGAGTGCATGTTACCTAGTCAACAAATCACCTTCATCAGTATTGGAGGATAAGGCTCAACAAGATTTATGGACTGGTAAGAAAACTTCTCTTTCACATTTGAGGGTATTTGGATATGATGCATATGTATAGGTTCGAAAGGAGAAAAGAACAAAGTTGGATAGTAGATTTGAATAGTGCATATTTATTGGGTATAATAATGGTTTAAAACGTTTTAAGCTTTGAACCCCCAAAACAAGGAAGGTTGTGTACAACCGAGATGTGGTGTTTATGGAGGTGGAAGATGCTATTAAATATGAATTCCTATGAAAGGAACCTGAGAAGATGAGAGGATTAGTTCAAAAAGTAAGGCAACTAGAAAAGTAGAGTCCATCTGATTTCTCTTCAAATTTTGCTTTATCTATTACTGATGATGATTCTAGTACTGTGAGGGAAGAAGTAGATTCAAAGGATGGAAAACTCTAGAAAGAGGCCATGGTTGATGAAATGGCATATTTGCACAAAAATGAGGCTTGGGATCTGGTGGAGTTATTGGTTGGAAGGAAACCCATTGGTAGCAAATGGGTGTTTAAGAAGAAGATGAATGCAAAATGAAAGGTAGAGAAATATAAAGATCAATTGGTAGCAAAATATTATTCCTAGGTACTGGGAATTGATTTTGGTGATATCTTTTCTCTTGTTGCCAAGGTAACTTCTATTAGACTACTTTTATCTGTTGTAGCTAATTTTTATTTTAAGGTAGAACATATGGATGTGAATACAACATTTCTTCATGGGATCTCTAAGTGTTATATAGGAATAGTGTGCACTCGGATTCTACTATTCCCACTAAGATGGGTGGCTATCTTAGAAACAAAAAATCAAAGTCTACTCTTGATTCCTTTTATGAAAATAGATGGGAAGAGAACCAAGAGGGCCAACCTGAGTCTTGCGCTCGATTTCCTCTCCTTCTTGATAGAGTTTTTCTGCTTATTCTTTGTCTGCTCAACTTCAAGAGGGCATGTAGAATCAAAGCAACATACTACTATGCAAGAAACAAGGATCTAAATCCATAAATAATGCAGGATCAGATGTGCATTAACCATATACAAGCATATATAAACAAGTACACAAGAATATGGAAGGAAACAAGAATAGCTTTATTCAGATGAAAAGTAGCAAGAAGATTACAACCATGTGCTCTGACCCAGCATCATCCTCCAGCTAAGAAGCCCTTCTTCACCTCAAGCAAAGCTAGATCGCCCAACATTGTGAAAGTACACCAGAATACGAACAACACTTCACTATAAGTTACAAAATTCCAGCCTCTGGATCTCTGTGATGAGGAATCCATATATAGATGATTACACAGAGGTGAGTCATCTTTTGGGATCTTGATTAGTGTCTTCTCTCTGATAGTTCTTGCTTCCACTTGGAGAATGATGATCTCTTACTCATCTCTAGTCGAAAATGGAGTGGCAAGTGTTAGAGGGGAAGCTTCTGGAAGATTCCATGATCTTCCACCTCGCATTTTTGTCCCTGTCATTTGTCCATTCCCAGCCATCACATCCTACAGAGGAGCAAATCAGTATGCATCGGACCCTGCACATTGGGAAGGTGATATGCATTGCACCCTCTGCATTGAGCTTTCAGTATGGTCCAGTTTTGACCATTTATGAGCAGTTTTCAGTCGAGAACTTCTGGGAGATGATGTAATTAGTTGACCTTGTTCCTTTAGGCAGTGAAGCAACACTTTTAGGTATTTAAGAGCCCTCAGTTTATGGACATTTGTGATTGGGGTTGAAGCACCCAAAAATGTTATAACAGTTGCCCCCTAAAGCATGAGGTCGTTAATATTTTTTGATGTCGGGTGAAATGCTTTACTATGAGGATCCGAAGTTTTTCCAAGTTGGGAGGTGACCTGTAATAAGATACAATACAATACATTATTTGACAACATTTTTTCATGATCTAGCTTAGGTGGGCATTCCCATGCTCAGCTTTATAAACTCATTTTCATGTACATAGGCAGATGATCGTCTGTGTGACAGACTGATGATATGGACACATCATCCTTTGATTTGGATGATCATCTGATCGGTAATGATGTACACTAGATGTTTTTATATTCCTGAATATATCGTAGCCTGGATGGATGAAACTAGATCTGGGGTCTTCAAAACTCATTTGATCTTCACTTGGAGTACAAGTTGATCCATGTGAAAAATGTTTTGGTGTCGAACATGGAAAGACATTGCCTGATTACCAGCCAATGATGTAATATGTTAACAGGCGCGAGAGGAATCACCAATAATGACAATGACCCTCAAGGTACTACAGTACAATTCACGTGGTGTGAAAAGGGACTTGGCGTCGAACACCACGTAAAATCTCTC
>APFE030676438.1:51510-93054 GCA_000404065.3 Pinus taeda | reverse complement strand
CCCCATAGAATCCCTCTATTGTTATTTTTGTGGCTTTGTATTATTATTGTTAGGTCGGCTAGGTTATATTGTGACTCCTTAGACTCCTATATATAGAAAGGAGGTTTTGTTATTTGTATCATCCAAGAATTGTTCATTTATGTAATGTAAGGAGGTTGTCCCCTCGAAGAGGCTGAATTCTAAGGCGTTGATCTATCTTTTCTATCTTTTCTTGAGTTGGTTTCATAACAGAATCAGATGATATTTAGATCAATCCTACACCTCTCTATGAGAGGAAACTAACAAAAATATTATCAACCATGAATAGGATGACCCACATGGATTTAGGGCGTAGTTTCCAATTTTAACACTCCCTCTCAACTAGGGAGAACTTCATCTACAATTTGTCTATCGGTCGCTACTATTCATCCATCAAATGCACTGCCCTATACAGCTTGACCCTTGCCCTACTCTACTCTATTCTACATGTTCTACTTTGTCTTGTTCTACCCTGTACTAATATGTACTGTTCTACTCTATTCTACATGTTCTACTTTGTCTTGTTCTACCCTGTACTAATATGTACTGTTCTACTCTATTCTATTCTACCCTATACTGATATGCACTGCTCTGCTCTATTCTCCTTTGTTTTGTTATGCTCTGATTTTCTCTGAATTATGAAGAAGAAGAAATGATTGAGGATGCATTAAACTGACTCAAAGTTAGTCTCACAGTATGTACCACTATTCCTAGACCAATCTCAACCAAGCCGAAGTCAGTGTCATAGTGAGTGCAACTCCTACCACTTGTCTCAGAGTAGTATCATCCTCCACTGACTCAATGTCAATCTTAGAGTGCGTACCATTGGTCCCAGACCAGTCTCAACTGACTTGAAGTCAGCTTCATAGTGGCTACCACTCCTATCACTGGTTTAAGACCGGTATCATTGATCCCAGTTCAATGAAGGTCATCCTAGCATAGGGAGTGTGGTAGATACAATGATGCATCCATCAGTACTACTATGGTCCCTATCTTCATTTCCCTACTCATTGATCAGATGAGAGGTACATCTCATGAGTCTCTAACTGCATGGGTAGGATGCCTCAACATGAGAACTTAATCAATTTTGTCCTCACAGGATAACTAGTCATTGTGCTACAATTGTCATGGAGAATACATCATCTAGACCTCATAGGAGAACTAATCATCCTGCTACATCTTTTCATGGAGAACACATCATCCAGACCTCACAGGAGAACTAATCATCTTGCTACATTTTTTCATGGAGAACACATCATCTAGACCTCACAGGAGATCTAATCATCCTACTACATAGTCCCCACTAGGTGATATAGGGAAAGTTTTGATTCTTTTACCTTGTGGTCATATGTCACTCCAAGAAGTACTTCGCACCCGCTCTTGGAGCTACAAGAGCTCCATACATCATACAGGACCCTCATTAGAGGGTTTCTGAATGACACTAAGTCACTCTCGGAAAGTCAAGAATTTTACCTTTCCTAAGGGCTTCGTCAGAATGTTAATGATGATTCCATCTATACCGATATGTTGGAGCCCTATAACTCCCCGCTGCACCATATCTCAAATAAAGTGGTACTTGATATCAATATGCTTGGAGCGATCATGAAATACAGGCTTCTCTGACAAACGAATCCCACTCTGGTTATCACAAAGGATCACAGTGGTATCTAGTGTAAATCAAAATAGCTCGTTGAAGAGCTTCCACAACCATACTGCCTCACAGAATGCCATACTAGCAGCAACATACTCTGCCTCGGCGGTGCTCAAGGCCACTGATTTCTGCTTCCTACTCATCGAGGATATTGAAGCATATCCCAATGAGAAAAAGCACCCAGAAGTGCTCTTATGACCGACCACACTGCCTGCCCAATCAACATCAGTGTATCCAAGTAGTCTCACATCTCCAGCAATGTATCTTAACCCATAAATGATTGTGCCACGAAGATATCTCAACAGATTCTTGGCACCAAACCAATGTATGTGGTGAAGTTCAACCATATGTTGATTCAAAGTTTTGACTGTGAAGCATATATCTGGATAGGAGTTCACTAAGAACATTAATCCTCTAACGAGTTGACGATACTCAATGGAATTTCATAAAAGAGGTCTAGCAGTGCTACTGCTTAGCTTTTTAAAGTCAACCTCCATCAGGGTAGTTACACGCTTCGAGTCTACCATACCAAATCTTTCCAATATCTTCACCACATATTTTCCTTGAGATAGGAAAATTACCCTTGGCCTCTGCCAGACTTCAAGTCCTCGGAAATAGTGCATCAGTCCTAGGTCATTCATTTCAAATTCAGAAGCCAACTCCCTCTTACATTTGTGAATGAGAGGGTCTGCACCTGTTAGGAAGATTCCATCCACATACAACACCAGTATGAGAGGTTTGTCATCTTCAACCTTGAAGAAGTGGTTAGGGTTAGCTTCACTCCTAGTGAATCCCAGCCTCATCAAGTAGCTGCCAATCCTTTTATACCATGCTTGGGGTGCTTTCTTCAACCCATAAAGAGCTTTGTTCAACCTGCATCCATGAGATTTTTTATCACGAATCTCAAATACTTTGGTCTGCTCCACGTAGACCTCTTCTTTGATCCAACCATGTAAGAATGTTTTCTTGACATCCATCTGATGTAGATTCCATCCTTGTGAAGCTGCAAGGGATATGATTGAGTAGATGGTGTTATATCTGGAAATAGGTGCAAATATCTCGTGATAGTCTATGCCTTCCTTTTGGGAGAAGCCACGAGCGACAAAATGAGCCTTATATTTTTTCGTACTTCCATCTGCTACATGCTTAATATTGTAAAGCCTTTTAGAAGTGACAATTGTTTTGTCCTAGGGTCTGGGAACTACTTCCCAGACATCATACTTCGTAATAGACTCATATTCTTCAGTCATATCATCCTTCCATACTTGATGTTTGACAGCATCTGAGAATGGTGAAGGCTCATTTTGTATGATCATCCTCATGATGGTTAGCTAACCTTGATATCTGTTGGGTTTCTTACTTTCACGGAAAGTTCCTCGAGGTGCAATGTGTCCTTCAACATCATTGAGTAGCCCCCTAAGCCAAGAGGGCCTCTTCCTAGAAGAGGAGGGATCAAGTGGATCAATAGGATCCATGGGTTCTTCCATATCAGGCATTATTTCATCATCCTTCTCTTTCGGTTCCCTAGTGTCGGCTTCTTGAGAGTTCCTCAAAGTTAGAAATTGTCCACCTTGCTGAGGGTCATATCTTCATCAAAGGTGACATCATGACTAATCACAACTTCCCCTTGCTTGAAAACGTAGATTCTATAGCCCTTAGTATTTTCACCATAGCCGACGAAGATTCCTTTCTTTCCAGATGCATCCAATTTATTCCTTTTCTCTTTTGGCACATGAAAATATACAGGGATTCTAAAAATTATAAAATGAGATACATCAGGTTTCTTACTGGTGAACATTTCTTTAGGAGTCTTGGAACCCAATGCTTGATGAGGGCATTGGTTTTGTACATATGTGGCAATGTTTGTATCTTCGGCCCATAGAAACTTCAGAAGTCTTTGATCATGGAGCATAACACGAATAAATTCCACAATTGTACGGTTCTTCCTTTCTGCCACACCATTCTGTTCAGGAGTATATGGTGTAGTAATATCCTGCTTGATGCTAGCCTCTTTACAAAAGTCATGAAACTCCTTAGACTCATATTTAGTCCCATTATCAGTACTTAAGATCTTGATCTTCTTTTTGGTTTGATTCTCGATCAGGGCTTTGAAGTGTCGAAACCAAGAGAACACTTCATCCTTCATTTTCAAGAAGTATATCCAAGTCTTTCAAGAATAGTCATCTGAGTGAACCAGTTGTAATATATCGGAGGTCTTGCTTTGGCTTGAGGGGAATGGTCCCCTTTTGAGCTTTCCTTCGGCACATCCTGGACATACACCTTCTTTATCTACCTAGAATTCAGGCATCCATGTTACCATTTGTCTTACATCGGGTAGAGATTTATAATGAAGGTGGGCAAACCTTCGATGCCAAAGTTCAAACTGATGAGATGTGTCACAATACATGACACCTAGCAGACTTCCACCAACCTGATATAATGAATCAACTTGAAAACCAAGAGGGAATGCATCTTTAACATTATTTTTCCATACACGTACCTTTCCATCGGTGAAGGTCACCTTGTAGCCTTTGTCTTCCATTGCTGAGATGGACACCAGGTTCTTCTTGAGGTCAGGTACATATAATACATCATGTATGTGGATCGTATTACCTTGATTCAATTTAAGAGAGACAACGCCTAGACCTTTCATGGGATATCTCATATTATCTCCAAGGAAAATTTCCATGTTAGTTTCTTTCTCTATTATATTATGGAGAACTTCTTTGTAACCATTGAAGTGCCTTGAAGCACCTCTATCAATGGGCCAAATTCCCATTGACTCTGAAGGAGTAGAGGTAGATAGAGCAACTCGTAAATAATATTCATCCTGCTTATTTTCAACAATGTTGGATTCATACCTGGAATTTTTAGCCTTCTTGAATGGTTGTCCTCTTCCTTGATAATGAACAATCCTTTTACATTTTCTATTAAATTTTCCATTCCTTTGATTTCCATGTGATGAATTTTTATCATCGTCCCAGTGTGAGATATTTTTATCAGGGAACTCCTTCGCATAGTGACCTGGTTTATCACAAATATAACATCGTCCTTTTCTTCCACCCTTAGGTCCAGCCTTTCATTGTGATTTAGTCCTAGAATTATTTCTTTTCTTAGCATGAGAAGAAAAGGCAGTAGGAGGACCTTTAGGCATGGGCATTTCTTGCTCTTCTACCCTTGTTTTTTCTTGAATGCATCTAGCCATTAATTCCTCGAAACCAAGAATTATATTATTGTTTTGAAGAGTAGTCCTAAACATGTACCATTCGGATGGTAATCCTCCAAGAGTTGTGAGTGCCATTTCCCTATCAGTGATAGTCTCCCCAATAGATAGGAAATCGTTCCTGATCTCGGTGATTATTAAGAAGTATGCTTGCATACTCTCATCTTTTCCCTTCTTAATTTCCTTTAGCTTATTTCTAAGAAAGAAAACTTGATTTTCATCATTAACTTTAAATAAACTCACCCGACTATCGCAGATTTCCTTGGAGGTGTTCAGATCAGAAATGTAGGCCACCAAGCGCTTGTCGATAGAGTCCCATATGGTCTTCTTTGATTTGACTTCACTAGTTTTCCATTTGTTCCTGGCAGTAGTGGGTGTATTTGATAGATTCTCGACAATATTGCCTCTCACATGGTCCAACACTCCTTGATCTTCTAATGTTAGATCGATAGACATCTTCCATCCATGATAGTCATCTTTCTCACAGAGCTTGTCTTCAATAGGAAAGAGTGTTGAGGACCCCATAGTTCTTTTATCATAGCCTTGCCAATCTTCTCTCTGGTGATTTCTCTTACTATTGCTCAGGCTTTTTCTTCCCCTCAGCTCTAGTTCCATGTTAATTTATTGTATGTTCTATGCTTAGAGAAATTTACTTCTCTTTCTTATTATTATTCAAAGATTAGCAATCAGATGCGTATAAGTAAAGTGCAGATAGAACATTAAATGATCAGCAAGAAACAAGCCAAGACAAGAGACACAGGATGTGGCAGCTATCTAGGGACAAACCCCAATATGGGGAAACCCTTTGATCAAATATTCTTTTATCTTCAATAATTCAACATGGAGAAATAGTACAAAATATTATTTATATTAGCAGTAGCAGATCCTAGATCAGCAACATCAGCATTAGCGGCATCAACATCAAAACTAGGGTAGTCACTATCTTGCAAACCGACCGTCAGATTGGCTTGATTTCTTCACCAAAAAATGCAGCCTTGGGAGGATATCGAGATACACCTACAATGCAGTTCAGAGAAGAAAGTTTGATGGTCAATGCTAGTCAAACTTTGGATCTGCAGTTGCAGCTTCAAGTTGTGCACCTTCCTTCCACATATGTGAGAGAAGAGGCTCTTTCTACGCAGGTGAGAAGAGCCTCTTTACTACGCTAGAGAAAGAGAGAGATGTGATGAGTTGAGTGAGTCCAAATGAGGAAAATTCCTCGTGTATCTATACGCATCTGAGGATAATTGAATAGATGCGATAATTGGGCTTCTGAGCCTACATGAGTTATTAGTAGGCTTGATAATTATTCCATAATCAAAATAAATTCATATCTCCACAAATACTTATCGGAATCAGATGGTCTTTAGATCAATTCTACACCTCTTGATGAGAGGAATGCAATAAAAATATTATCAGCGATGAATATAGTGACCCACATGGAGTTTGGCCCTAGTTTCCAATTTTCACATTGGATCAATGACTAAGCTCTCCTCTGGCCCTGTGTGGAAGGAAAACAACAAGGGAGATAATATTGGTTTGTGTTATATTATTTCCACGACTAGCTTGTTATCCTCAACAATATCCCAAGGGTGAGAAACGAGAGGACTCCCTCTACGAGCTCACAGCAAATGATGACTCGAGTGGGAAAATATTTTAGGTTGTATGTTTCACCTCTAGGGTTTAAGTATTTTAGGCTTTTTCTCGATGAGGAGTCAAAATCAAGGAGCTATGTCAGGTCTTAAGGGTATGGTTGCAAGATATATAAATGAGAACGATGTTGGAAATACTCATATGGGGGAGTGAATCCATATTTCTTAGCAATTAACACTTTTAAATATTTTGAGAGAATTAGTTAAAATTGAATTATTGTTAATTCTTATGCAGTAATGAGAGTAAATAAAATAACACAATAGACACAATAATTTTAGGTGGAAAACCCCCTATAGGTCAAAAACCACTGAACACTTTTCTAAGAAATTATTTAATCTTCTGCCCCAACTAAAATGAAAGCAACAACTTCGTAGAATTCTAGAAAAGCATTCTTCTCTAGCTCCCATTAGAAGGACATCCCAACACCCTCATTTATTCAGTAGTGAATTGAATGGATGCCATAACATCTTAGACCAATCTACTACCTTGAAGTGTTCAAAGGCTTCAACATGTAGGCGACTTCATGCACCAGCCTAGCACATACGTCCCACCCTATAATGACTTAAATGGGACAAGAGTGTGGATTCTCGTACGAGGGAAAAAGATCCATGATACAATATGATTTACAATGATTTTGGCCAAACACCCAATCACATTATGACTTGCAACCCAACCATGACATCATCCCAACAGAGGCTCATATACCAAACAGTAATGCCTTTTCGACTCTAGGAACATTGACCCTTTTACACTAATGACTCTTCCAATGACGACACTTTCACAAATGACCCTTTTACAACTTTACAATGATGACTCTTGACCTTGACACTTCTTCATAATATAATGATGGATGCCATGTCTTCAAATGATGTCTCGCTGCAATGCTTCCTTTGATTTGATACTTGTGCTCTTAGATTCTTGCTTAAAGTTTTACTTGAATCTTCTTCTACCTGCATGCAAAATTTGTCTCATGAAACCAATCCCAAAACAAAACAAAATACCCTTCAAGTTACCTCTCCCTACAAAACACATGTAAGTGCATAATAATGAACAAATACCAATTAAAACTACAATGTGTACTTGAATTGTGCTTATCACTTTTTTGTTGACTTGCTATAATAGTAGACAAAGACTCCCACTCTTGATATAGGCCTCAACTCTATGAAAGACTATATCCAAAAGTGACCTAAAGATATATACGATAAAGCTGATGACAGACCCTAGACTTGTGATGGACCAAGTTCTAAGTACAACAAGAGAGACCATTCTATCAGCGATGACAAGACAAGTAACATGAACTTACAACATCATATAGATTTAGGAGACTTGGTGTATCATCAAATGTGTAGTATGAAGAATAGGACATCCGAAATGTGGTATCAAAACTAACTATGACACACACACACACACATACATATATATATCCGAGACCCTGTATATACTTATGTTGTCCTACAAAAATATATGTGAGAGATGATACTCAAAATTCAAATCTAAACACTAATCATACATACCTTGCTGTAGGAGACTTACCCTTGATTGTTTATGTGTGGTCCTTACTGTAGTGGTCCTCTAATGCATTCTTCTAGGAGATCAATATTTAATCTGTTTTATCTAAGTAATTTCATATCTCGAGGGTCTGAAATTTTGTCCTTTGGGAGGCCTCTGAGTCCTCTTTCCAATCCTATAGGTCTGATCAATATTGGATTCTTCAAGAAAGAGTTATGCCCAATCTCCCACGATGACCGGATTATAGACTCGTTCAGTAGAGGGAACTGGTATGAAATGCCACATGTTCATGTTGCAACCTTCGGCCCTAAGAATGCTACTGAACAAACTGTAGTTCGTCTTCTTTGAATGACTATTTACAAAATTTGAATCCAATGCTCAGAGATAATGTTATGGCCATTTTCCCAATGTCACCTGTTTGACATGGAATTCATGAGCCTGTAAAACCATAACTTCCTGAGATCATATATGTGAAAATACCGCGAACCAAGATCTGAAATTTGGTGACAATGATCATCAAGCTTTCGATTCCAATTCATTCATGAGGTTCATCAAGCTTTTGGTTCAAATGGGTTCCATGATGCCCTGTTTTAAGCCACAAATTTTGTAGTAGAGGAGGATATGAGGGTCACTATTTATATGAACATCTTGAGTTGAGAGGGTCCTCAATAAGTGAGCATTGGAGGTATTTTAAGAGAAAAAAAATTATTCATTATTTACTATTTAATTGATATAATTATTAATTATTTACTATGCAATGGACATAGTTATGAGGAATTTTGCATCTATGGATAAATACTAATTCCCTAGGTAGGTAGCTATACCTAGGACAACATCTTTAAAGTGCTTATCCTTCTTCTATAGACAATAAATAAGAAAAGGGAATCAAAGGACCTACTTATTCTTTCACTTTCCTTTTGTCTCCTTTGTATGGCTCCCATCGCTCCTTCTCGAACTTAACTCGCTCAAAAAGTACCTGCAAGCATAAAAAAAAAAAGACAAAGAACCAATCAAAGAAAGAGATCTATTGAATATAAGTAAGCGAAATTAGATACATTCACACATATAAACATCATATATCAAGATAAGCATATAGAAAAAGATGTAAACAACCTTATTAAGTAGAAGGAAGAATTACAACCATGAAGTCTGATCCATTGTCACTCTTCCAGCTTGGGTTACAACAAGAATAAAATCAATAGCACAACACTCCAGTAGCATAACACTACTTACTTACAATCTCAATACTCACACCAATTATATCTCCTTACAAATTCTTAATGTCCACCCCTTGATCACTTAGATGAGTGCTCAATTTATAGGTAAATGGAGGAGGTTTGATCATAAATGAGTTAATTGAATGGCCTTCCAAAATTAGATTTAGTTTCAATCTAGGAAGGGATAAGAGGATAGGATGTTATGTAACTCATTCCCTATCCAATTTCAAGGTCATAGGTGATGATAAATGTGGGAATCTTCTAGATGGCTCCAGAAGATAAGAATATTCCAAGAACCCTATGATGATTTCACTCAAACTCGGAGAAGGAAGGTCAATGTGGGCTTAGGTGCTTTGTAGAGCACCCTGACATAGGCCTACTTCGACTGAAGCGCACTCACCCCTTACCAAGGCTATGCTGGTCCCTCAAGGAGGCAATTCTTGAGGGCTTCAGGGCAACAAACTCTCATGGAAGGAGGCACTCAAAGTGATGACTTGTCTAGGGCATGTAGCAACTAAATTAGGGTTTGATGAGCCTTAATGGTACTCATGTGAATGATGGGACTAATGTGCCCAAATGCATTTGTAATAAACATGCTCCTCCAAATGGGCCGTCCATGCCTCTTGTTTCTCAACCTCTTTTCATAGAAAATTATGGTTGCGCGATACCACCACAACGTGGTCCTAGGTATGACATTGGAAATAATTCGTCAATTCGGTGTGATACTCCTCTCTAACTTGATTTAAATTCTCGAGACAATCTAGAATTGAGTGAACCACATCTCGGCAGGGCTCTTTGTAGTAGCCTTATCACTCACAGTGGCCACCCTCACACACTGACACATGACACTTGAAACAACCATGAAAAACTAACCCCTTGTCTACACAATCGGCAAAGCGAGGCAGCCCTGACTTCAAGCTTAGCTCCTATGTCTACCACCTCGAGCTGTTGACCCCAGGCATCTAGAGCTTTTCATTTTAGGTATGTTCTATGCTTAAAGAAATTTATTTCAATTTTCATAGTTAACTCCATATCTTTCCAAGATTAGCAATCACATCAGCATTAAAGTAAATTTGTAGATAGAACATAAACATAAATCGTAGAAGACAAGCTAAGACAAGAGGACACAAGATGTGGTGCTAGCTAGGGACAAATCATAATGTAGGGAAACTCTTGATCAATTATTCTTATATGTTCTTCAATAGTTCCACAGAGAGAGAGTTAGTACATTTGCAACAGAAGAAAACACTTTGACTTATCTAGATAAGAGCATAGATCATCTCTAAGAAGATGAGATCGGTTGAAGACATGCTACTTCAACTAATTCTCTAAGGTGACTCCTTCACCATTCATTATGCTCCATTTTGTCATCATGTTGCACCCATGATCACTATGCTACATCTTATCAGTTTCATTAATCATGACTGTACCCATCATTGTACTGTATTATGTACCATTGTTGCACCATGTTGCCATCCTGACCTATGTGTTGGTTGCACCTTGCTTGCTTGTTGTCCCTTGCTTGGTTGTTTTCCCTAGCATTCTTGTTGTCCTTAGCATGCTTGTTGTTGCATGCTAGCTGTAACATTGCATGCTTGGTGTATTTTCTGCTAAGTACCATACAATTGTCCCAATGTTAGTTAGTTGTGCCTTGCATGCTGCTCTCTTTTAGAGATAGATGCTCCAACTATTTCGGAAGTTCCCGACAATTCTGGCAGTTTCGACTCTTCTGGCATTTCCGACTTTTCTGGCAGTTCTGATTTTTCTGACTTTTCTTGTAGTTCTGGCTTATGTGGTATTTCTGGCTTTTCTGGAAGTTCTGACTTTTCTGATAGTTCTAGGAGTTCCAGCTGTTCCATCTTTTCTGGTAGTTCCAGCTCTTCCGGCAGTTCCGACTTTTCCATCTTTTCTGGAGTTTTGGCTTTTCTCGCAGTTCTAGCTTTTCTGGCATTTCCGGCTTTTTCGGCAGTCCTGGGTTTTTTGGCAGTCTAGCTTTTTTGGCTTTTCCGGTAGTTCTGACTTTTCTGGCAGTTCCACCTTTTCCAACAATTCTGGCTTTTCTGGTAGTTCCAACTTTTCTGGCTTTTCTGGTAGTTCTAGCTTTTCTAGTAATTTCAGCTTTTTTGGTAGTTTTGGCTTTTCAGATTTTGTGGCAGTTTTGGCTTTTCTGGAATTTTCAACTTTTCTGGCAGTTCCAGCTTTCTACCCTCTCGATTAGGGCAACATTATTCCTTAGGATCTCTCCTCCTACTAAGACCCAAAGACAAGTAGAGAGAGGAAGAGATCCCAAGTGTATTGAAATGACTTGAAAGCCACCTCTATTTATACTAAAATTTTGAGCACATGTGGGTTTTATTTGGTTACTGGCTGACCTTGATGAATTGTCTTATAGCATAAATAAATTAATAACTCCATGAATACTTATCAGAATTGAATGATCTTTAGATCAATCCTACACCTCTCGATGAGAGGGATCCAAGAAAAATATGAGTTGCCATAAATAAGATGACACACATGGAGTTTGGCCCTAGTTGCCAATTTTAACACCCTCTCAACTAGTGAGAACTCCATCCATTGATCCATATGTTTGGCTCTACTATCTCTCCCATTAGTGCCCTGCACTGCTCTGCTCTCCTCTAATTTGCTGAGCTCTGCTCTATTGAGTTCTACTCTGTTGAGCTCTACTCTGCTTTGCTTTTCTCTACTCTACTTTGCTTTTATCTACTCTGTTGAACCATGAAGATGAATAATTGGTTGAGAATGTCACATACCATTCTCTACTAACTTGAAGTTAGTTTCATCTAAAGAGAGTGTGTCACATCACTCTTACTGACCCAAAGTCAGTTTTATTGATCCCAGATCAATATCACAAGAGAGTGTCTCAAACCACTCATATTGACCCCGGATCAATTTCATTGATCCTAGATCAATGTCACAAGAGAGTGTCTCAAACCACTCATACTAAACCCATATTATTTTCATTGATCTCACATCAATGTCACAAGATAGTGTCTCAAACCACTCATACTAATCCGAGATCAGTTTCATTGATCCTAGATTAATGGAAGTCATCATAGAGTAGGGAGTACGGTAGGTACAATGATGTGTCCATTGATATTACTACTACGATCCCTATCCTCATTTCCCTCCTCGTTGATGAGATGATAGCTACTTCACATGAGTCCCAGACTGCATGGGTAGGATGCCTCGTTAGGAGAACTAATCATCATGTCCACAGGAGAATGAATTGTACTATTAGTGGATCTCACAGAGAACTAATCATCCTAGCCCACACGAGAACTAATCATCCTATTCCACTGTCTCCACGGAGAACAAATCATCTTGGCCCACACGAGAACTAATCATCCTGTTCCATAGTCGCCACGGAGAATAAATCATCCTGGCCCACAGGAGAGCTAATCATCCTATTCCACAGTTGCCACAGGAGAACTAATCATCGCGGCCCACAAGAGAACTAATCATCATGTTCCACAGTTGCCATGGGAGAACTAATCATCCCAGCCCACAGAATAACTAATCATCCTATTCATAGCACACCAGCAAGGGAGGGTGACTCATCCTGTGGTCGTATGTTGCTCTAGTAAGTGCACCAAGCCCCCTAGAGCTCCTAGAGCTCGATGTATGCAACATGCAGGACCCTTATAAGAAGGTCTCTCAATGAATCGAAGTGGTTAAGGAAAGTCAAAGATTTGACCTTTCCCCAGGGCTTTGACAAAATGTCTATGACCTATACATTAGTCATAATGTGATGGAGCCTCCTTGCTCATCGAATTACCATATTGCAGATAAGACAGTATCTGATGTCTATCTGCTGGAGCAATCATCGAATACGTGGTTCCTCAATAATCGAATCCCCCCTCTAGGTGTCATAGAGAATCGCAGTGGTATTCATCATGTGTAGAAACAACTCACTTAAGAGTTTCTGCAACCATGCATCTTCACACAAGATCATACTCGTAGTTATGTATATAGTCTCAGTGGTGCTTATAGCAACCGACTTCTGCTTCCTACTCATCCATGATATTGAAGCAGAATCCAAAGAGAACCGATGCTCAAAAGTGGTCTAGTGATCCTCCACACTGCCTGCTGAGTGAGAATTTGAATAATCTTGCAGTTTCATATTTCTGGCAGTGTATCTCAATCCATGAGAGATTGTGCCCCGATGATATCTCAGAAGATTCCTAGCACCAATCGAATGAGGCTCAACCAAATATGAGCTCACCATGCTAACTGCAAAACATATGTCCAGACGGAAGTTCACCAAGAACATCAACACGAATGAGTTTATGAAACTCAGAGGCATTTCTCAAATCTCGTCTGACATCACTACCGTATAGCTTCCAAAAGTTAATATCCTTGAGGTAGTCACACACTTGTAGTTTATCTTTCCACATCTGGAATCCAACTCCCTATTACTTCTATAGATGAGAGGGTTTGCACCTGTCAGAAATAGGTCATCCTCATAAGGTCTATCATCCAGAACCTTTAGTAATGGTTTGGATCAGTTTCACTCCTAGTGAATCTCAGCTTCATCAAACAACTATCAATCCTCTCATACTGCTGCCAGGGTGTTTTTCTTCAAGCCAAAGAGGGCTTTCTTCCACCTGTATACATGATATTCTTGATCATGAATCTCAAACTCCTTGAGTTGTTCCAAACTTGTGGACCTGCTGCATGAGGGGAATGGTCCCCTTATAACATTTTCCTTCGGTACATCTCAGACATGTACCTTCATGCTCTACTTGAATTCATACATCTCTATCACCATTTGACTCACATCAAGTAGGGCCCCATAGGTAGACCTCTAGTGTTATAGATGTGATATGTCAATTGACATGATCCCTAATGGACAATCCTACAACTTGATACAAATTGCAAACCCTAAACCCATGAGAAAAATCATCTTTGAAAATTATATTTTTTAACATGTACCTTTCCATCAATGAATGCCACCCTGAAAACTTTGATTTCAATTTCCAAGATGGACACCACGTTCTTCTTGCGATCAGGTACATAGAAGAGATTTTGTAAATGAATCGAGTTACCCTTATTCAATTGAGATTTAATGTTCCCTAAACCCTTTTTGGGATAGGTGGCATCGACACCAAGTATAATCCCATGATTGTTTCCATCTCTACCAAATTAAAGAGTGCACCCATCTATCCGATGAAGTGCCTTGAGGCACTACAATCTATAAGGAAGATTCCCAAAGAATGTGGAGAGGGCCAATACAAGATAATGCTTCTTTATCTTGTGAGAAACAACATTTGATTCTTCATAAGTGGGGTCCCTTTCTTTCTATGAAGAGTAGGCCATTTCCTTGATGACCTACATTACCTGTCATTCCTTTGATCATTGAAGATGTCCATGGAATGATTGTTATCATCATCAAGTGATGTGTCTCTGCCATTTAGACACTCCTTCGCATAATGGCCGAATTAGTTATCCGCCTTTCCTTCCATCCTGAGATCCGATCTTCCAATGAAAAGATATTTAGGTAGGCCATATTCCGTTGTGCCATTCTGATAATATTCTCATAATTTGAAGAAGGATAATAGTTCAACAAAGAGAGAGAGAGAGAGATAGTATGTTTACAACCGAAGACAACACTTTGACTTATCTAGATAAGAGCATAGATCATCTGTAAGAAGATGAGATCAGTTGATTACATGCTACTTCAACTAATTCTCTAAGGTGACTCCTTCACCTATTGTTGCGTTTCATTTCATCATGATGTTGCACCTCACCGCGTTATGCCATGTTGCACCCATCATCACTATGTTACATCTCATCACGCTTCATTAATCATGACTGTACCCATCATTGTACTACATTATGTGCCTTTTTTGCACCATGTTGCCATCATGACCTATGTGTTGGCTATACCTTGCTTGGGTGTTTTCCCTTGCTTGCTTGTTGTCCCTAACATGCTTGTTGTTCTTAGCATGCTTGTTGTTGGATGCTAGTTGTCCCTTGCATGCTAGCTATAACATTGCATGCTTGGTGTATTTGTTGCTAAGTACCATACAACTATCACAATGTTAGTTAGTTATCCCTTGCATGCTCCTCTCCTTCGGAGATAGATGCTCCGGATGTTTCGAAAGTTCCCAGTAGTTCCGGCAGTTTCAGCTGTTCCAGCTTTTCTGGATTTTCCGCCACTTCTGACCTTTCCATATTTTCTGGTAGGTCCAGCATTTTTTCCATTTCCGACTTTACTGGCAGTTCCGCCTTTTCTGGAAGTTCCGCCTTTTCTGGCAGTTTCGACTTTTATGGCTTTTCCGGCTTTTTGGCAGTTCCAGCTTTTCTCGAAGTTTTGACATTTTCGGCATTTTTTGCTTTTCTTGCAGTTCCGGCTTTTCTGGATTTTCTTATAGTTCTGACTTTTCTGACAGTTCCTACTTTTCCTGCTTTTCCGACTTTTCTGGTAGTTTCGTCCTTTTCGACGCTTCCGACTTTTCTCGCACTTCTAAATTTTCTGGCTTTTCTGAAAGTTACGGCTTTTCCGGCATTTCTGGCTTTTCTCGTAATTCTTGATTTTCTGGATTTTCTCACAGTTCCAGCTTTTCTGGAATTTTTGGCTTTTGCAGTAGTTTCGGTGTTTCTGGCTCTTTCCGAAGTTCTGGCTTTTTTAGCAGTCTTGGCTTTCTGCCCTCTCGTTTAGGGCAACATTATTCCTTAGGATCTCTCCTCCTACTAAAACTCAAATACATGTAGAGAGAGGAAGAGATTCCAAGTGTGTTGAAATGACTTGAAGACCACCTCTATTTATACTAAAATGTTGAGCACATGTGGGGTTTATTTGGTTGCTCGCTGACCTTGACAAATTGTCTTATAGCATAAATAAATTAATAACTCCATGAATACTTATCAGAATAGAATGATCTTTAGATCAATCCAACACCTCTCGATGAGAGGGATCCTTGAAAAATATGAGCTACCATAAATAAAATGACACACATGGAGTTTGGCCCTAGTTGCAAATTTTAACAAGAACACTCGCACTAGCCATCACCTCTCCCTCTTGAAGCCATGCGGATCTAACCCTCAGCACTTAGACCTTTGAGACTCCCTCCATCACTTCGAGACACTAGCACAGCCTAAGGTTGGCACTTAGCCATACATGGCCTCACGAAATAAAACAAAACCTAGGCTAAGAACTACCTGAAGCAAGAAACAAGTTGCATAATTGAAACCTTGAAGACCACCCTTCCAATATCTCCCAAACAATCCACGTAGGGGTCAAGAGAGCGAGATCTCGATAAAGCTCCTCTCCCTTGGTCATTGGGCACCTACAACTTAAAAGGCTATTTCCCACCTCAAATAAAAAAAATACACCCCCACCTAAAGTGACCCATCACAATTCGAGCAAACCAAAACCCAAGAGAAGCTTGGAAATGGCACCATATTGTAGCTGAGGACCCTCTCAACTCGCAAAGGAGGCACGTTTCAATATTTGTGCTCCACCAAAGGAAAATTCACAACGAGCCTTGACTAAAACTACACCAAAAAAAATAGAAGCCATAGGAAACCATCCCCGTTAGATGCACATACATGATGTTCCTTGAAGACTTGAATTCACCAATTAACAACCACCCACACTCACGAGTAGGGTCATAACTTTCTATGACAATTTCGACCCTTTGACCCACTCTTAGCACCTATGCAACACCCAGCTCTTCACCCAACACTTCACACAGAGGATCCAAAAGTCTCTCCATTGTTGAATGACCATTGAACACCCATGTCACCCTCCATAACATTAATACGTTCACCACCCTCCACAAGAGCCAATGTGACTTGTGGTTTTCCACCCGGATTTTTATTGTCTCTCGTACTCAAGGTAATATGGGAGGGTGATCTTTATTGTCTCTTGTACTCAAACTAATATGGGAGGGTCGTGACGCGAGCCTGCCATCCTATAGCCACCTGTTACAGTAGGCACCCATGCATTCCCTTCCCATCTCGGAATTAGTTTACTTTGTTTTATTGCTATACAATTTTTAAATGTATTAGATTAATTAATAATTAAAAAATAATTAAAAATGTGTCCATGGTCTATTTTAATTGGTAATGGTAGTGTATTGAAGTATTGGGTAAACTAGGAGGTCCAAGGTTCAAATCCCAAGGTCTATGGAGAGGGGCAAAAGTCTAAGTGCGAGTTAAGTTACTTAAAAGTAACACTAGTGTATTTAATTTATATGGTAAAATGGTTTTTTATTTATAACTACCATTTATATATTATATATTTTAATATGGTATTTATATTTTATCTAAACAAAATATTTCCATGTAATGTTTACACATGTAGTCTATATTGGGTTCTAGAGGGTATATAATTCTTTTTTTGTGTGTGTCTATATATATATATATATATATATATATATATATATATATTTATATATTTATATATATATATATATATATGTATAAGTTGCACATGGTATTGTTAATCTATGCTATTGGTCCATGTTATTAATTTATGGTATTAGTGTATATTAGTTAGATATGTGACCAAATCAAAATAAAATTAAATATATGTACTCTTTTGATTTCTTGTTTTTACAATGTTATGGAGGAAGTCAAATGAATTATTCTTGTTTACACATGGTACTGTAAATGGTTTTACACATCTTCCTAAAAATTACACATTTTACTCGTATCATCTCTCACAAAAGTATACAGTTCGGGATGACTAGGGATGAGATATAAAACTGAAAATTGTTATTGCTTTGCCAGAAGATAAAAATGAAACAAATATTTTTTATATATTTTCTGGCCGAAGGGAAACCAAAATTTAATGATAAATTGTATGGTCATTATTTTTATACATTTTTGGCATTGTGAAAAGGAAAATTTAACATAATATAAAGAAAATTTATCATTTTCCTGGAAGGTTAAAAAAATGTTAAACATTTTTATACAATAAAATCTCATTATCACTGAACTAGCGTAGTATTATTGAATAAACGTAGAAGGGGAATTTGTTGTGACAAAGAAAGATAGGGTCCACTGAACCCGCGTAGTATTATTGAATAAAGGTTGAAGGAGAAGTTTGTCTGACAAAGAAAGATCCGAAAGACCACACTGCGGACAATTTAAAAATTCGAAAACCACAGCTAATATTCATCTAATCTGTGTGCATCAGCTTTTGCTAGTTCTATTAATACCTTCTATTAGTCTAAAGTAACACAGGGACCAATCGTATTTTAGAATTTGTATTAGTTGAGTAGGATTTGAAGTAACACAGGGACTGTTTATTATTACTAATATACATGCGGTTCGATCACTCAATTGTTAGTAAGTCATAACCTGTTATTTCTATGCTCAATCATAACCCGTGGTGGGTGGAAAGAAGTCATCAATATACAGAGACATTAGCTAAATATCACATTTAATATGTGCAATAAGGGTTATTAAACTAAATGGGTTAATAAACTAAATGTTAGAAGAAAATAAGCAGTTCTTTTAGTTTGTTATAGTGTTCTTCCCTATAAATAGTCGTGAAATGCTTTTGCAATTTATATGTTTATTTAATAAGTGATATTTTTCTATTGGAAAAATCTTAATTTTCATTGATTTAAGAAAATTACATATTGTAGATGCTCTTAGCATATGTTATATGTGAGGCTGATTGACTATCAAAACAGAACGTATCAAAAAATATCTATGATTCTCCAAGCAGGGAGAACATGTCTTCTTTGTTGTTCAAAAGAGATTAAAAACCTCCTCCTCAGGGAGTACAATTGTCTGTCATATATATACTGCTAGTAAAATCTAAATATACAAATACACTGATAATTTAAGCAAAAACTATAAACATGAGAATCGGGCTCCTCCTGGGCTAGTTATGCTAAGTAATCCATGTAGAGGCTGTGGTAGTACTGATAGTGTGCCCTAAGGGTGGTATTCCAAAGGTCCACAGTAATTGGGCAGTTAAGGAAGAGGTGATTGATAGATTTTGTGTTTTTCTTGCAGATGCAGCAGCATGATGGTCCATGATGGACTATCTTGTTTAGGTTGTCCCTTGTGGGGTCCTTGTTAAGCACCATCCAGATAAATAGTCTAGTTCTAAGGGGGGCCTTCAGTTTCCACAGGTGTTTACACCAATGTTCAATTTATCTACTAAGTGATAAGGCTAGAGGAATAGGTCTTATTTCAGATAGATTCAAATCTTGTAGCTCTATTTTTATTAAGTTATAAGTAGAGGAATCTTTAATTGTGTTTGGCTGAAGTCCATTCCTATATCTTCCACTAAACCTCTAAGTAAACCAATGTGTACCCCAATACATTGCCCACAAGGCTAGTCAAAGATATTTCATAAAGACTTCATATTACAAGTATGGCCAACCATACAACTACCATTAAACCTGTAGGTGAACCCATGTGTTCCCCAATTCATTGTCCACAAGGCTACTAGATAAGAGTACTTCCCAAAGGCTTCCTGTAGGGACAAAATTGTTCTTCATCCTAAGATAAAGTATAATATTTTTTCTTTAATTTGTCAATATAGGAAAATAAAGCAAATGTAAACCTTTCAAATACAATTAAAACCATAAAAATATTCCTTGAAATAGATTTTATGATTATTTTATACTTAAAGGGCTCTAATATGTGGCTTTTTATTTTCATGTTCTTCTCTTTCTTGTTCCTCACTTTCATTTTACTGCAATGGTTGCTCATTATCTTTTAATGTGTCTTCTTGTAATGGTGAATTATTTTCCTTTGTTTTGGAATTTCAATAATTATTTTCTCCTACACATCTTTGTGATTGGTTTTAACCTCTAACCTAGCTCATTATCATTGTATCCTAAGAAAATCAATTATAATGACTTTTCATCCAACTTAGACCTTCCTTTTAAGGAATACGCACACATGCTTCACAATCAAATATTTTCAAATGAGCATAACATAAATCTTCCAAAGTTCATACATTTTCAGGAATACCACCATCTAATGAAGTTGTGGGAGATAGATTTATTAAGTAGCAAGTTGTTCTGACAACCAATGCCAGAAAGTATTTAGGCAAACCATATTTTGAAAGCATACTTCAAAACTTCTCCATTATTGTCTGACCCATTATCTAAGGTGTTCCATTTAGTTGTGGTGTACCACTAACTGCTTTTACATTATTTATGCCATGTTTGTTGCAATATATTTCCAAAGAAACGTGGAAATATTCCCCACCCTTATCTATTCTAATACATCTCAATAATTTATTAGTTTATCTTTCAACAACCATATGAAATTTATGAAAATTTTCCAAAACTTGATCCATTGAAAACCCACACATTTTTATATGCATCATCAATAAAAGTAACAAAATAAGGAGCGCCTCCCAAAAGTTTTATATTGATTGGACCACAAACATTAGAATATACTAGATATGATATTTGTGTATCTCTTTTATGACCATCTCTCATACATGACACCCTCTTTTGTGTAGCCATACCTTTTATTCATGTGCCCAAGCCTTTTGTGCCAAAAATCTATTGTAAACTCCTCCTGAACAACTACAATATTAAAATTTTGTAGCTTTGAATTTAATGTGTAGAGAGTGCCAATTTTATGCCCCTTTGCAACAAGGTTTCATATAGCACCATTATAACCTTATCGTTAGAGATTTTACCAGGTAGGAATCACTATATATACTAGGGGGCTAAGTATCCCCATAAAAATACCAGAAACAAGAGAGAAATCTCTAGACAAAAACCAAAACCAAAACCAAGAAAGAAATAAAAATTCTAGAAAAAGGGTCAATCTCCACACAAAACCCAAAGATAATGAAATAAATGAAGTGATTTATTTAAAATTGTGTGGGTTGGCTATTGTACTGATGTGGGTTATTTATTTATGGTTTCTTTTCTTTTGTATTGAGAAAGCATGTGAAATGAGAAACATGAAGTGAAATAAATTGGGAACTATTGAAGCTTTTGGATTAATATCTTGCGTACATTTTTAGCTTATACCCAATTGGTTTTTGATTTAGGGATAACATATAGCTTTTACCTGAGGACAAAAAATTGAGTGTTTATATGTACATGTTTAGAATTATAAGAAGCTTGGATTTGTATGTTGTTTACAGTATAAATTAATTTCACTTGAACTATAATTTACTTGAAGCATACATATGTTTTGAACTATGTTGTTTATTGTGGTGTGGTATTCACAGGTAAGTGTACAACACATATAATAGGTACAAGGGAAGAGGTGAGGTTGTACATCATAGCAATAACATTATTAAGAAAACATAATAGACTAGATGGAAGGAGATGCCATAATTGGGAATATAACATCTTATGTAGAAGGGATGGAGGACTTGTGTCCCTCTTCATAAGAGTAGTAGCCACACCAACAAGAAAGTGTAATGGATGGTAATATGACACCTTCTCTAGAGGGGATGCACTACTTGGGTGCCCCTTCACAACATCATAACCAACAACAACAATATCTGCATCAACTTCAGAGTCTGCGTTTGACAAATGAAGATGAAACTCATAAAAGTGATGATCATTGTCCACGTATGAAATGGATACATGACAAGGTAAGGGTTTTGATTGAAGCTGTGACTGAGGAATCCAATCCTAATAAGTCTCATGCTCTGGTGATGAAGGGCAAGTGGAAATCTATTTCCAAAATAATAGAGGAGAAGGGATATCAAATTTCTCCTCATAAATGCTAAGATAAGTTCAATGAGCTCATTAGAAAGTATAAGGGGCTCAAGGATGTCCTTGGAAAAGAAGCATCAAAGTTTGTTGGTAATCATGCTCTCCTTGATTCTATGGATCAAATTGGTGAGGAGACAAAGAAGGATGTGATTAAAATTCTACAATCCAAGAACTTATTCTATGAAGAAATGTGTTCTTATTCCAAGCTAAATATGGCTGCAGATTCTAGTATGCCCTCATCGACTTCTAAAGGCAAAGAGAATGATGAGGCAATTGGGGCAATGAATGATGAAAATGGACAAGATGCTGAAGAAGATAGTGCAAGAAGAGGATGCATGCAATGGAAACTACTTGAGGTGAAAAAGTGGAAAGTTGAGGTTCAGGCCCAGGCCCTTGAGCATGAAAAGGAGTTGTTTAAGTGGCAGATAATGCATAGCAGTAAGGTCATAGAGTTGAAGAGACAGGAGTTGGAAAATGAAAAGAGGAAAATTGAGGTTGAACACATGGAAGTGCAGTTGAAGCAGAAGGAATTAGAGATCATGTCCGATGGCTCTCTGAGGAAAACATAATTAGGGCAAGTTCCAATAGCTCAGTTTCTCTATGTCTCACTATCTTCATCAATCATGAACCATTTTTAGTTGGTTGTGTTTTCGTGGACTTCATCTCCTTTAATACATACATAGTGAATTTTTCTCATTTACGACAAATCTCTTTTGGTGAACTCATTACCTATTTGTATGCCACATAATAGTTAACAATTCTCATTTAAGTGTTGCAAACTCATTTTTACATGAGTATTTGTATTTGTTTGTGATAATTTTTGGTAATCTAAATATAGGTGGGGTAAAGTCATTTACTACATGTATGGAGATAATAGTTAATATTTTTTTAATTAAATTTCAATAGTATTTGTATTTATTTTTTAATATTCCCATATAGTATTTCACAATTTTATTTTAAGAAATTTCAATGGTATTTGTATTTGTTTCTCATTAACTCCTATTGGTTTGTCACAATTTCTTTCTTTGAGTAATTCAAAAATATTTGCTAGAAAGTTATGTACTATATCTATAAAGATAAAAAAAAAAAATAGAAGCATTGGTATGTAGATAATTTTTTTTAGTATTTATATCTGTGTTTTTAATATTTGAAATAATACATAACAATTATATTTTAGCTATTGTAAATTCCATTAGCATTTGTCTTTGTGTTTCTAGTTTGGAGATAGATGCCTTAAACTCATTTAATATTTGCATGAAGATATTGCTAGACAATTCTTTTTGAACTCGGTGAGACTTATTTAGTAATTTAACACATTATCTTTTGATAATTTGGAGATATTATTTTAAACTAATTTAGTATTTGTATGAAGATATTACTGCACAATTCTCTTTGAACTTATGTAAACTTATTGAGTAATTTTATTGGTTTGTGATATTTTGTTTTATTTTTTACAAATAATATTTAACAATTCTCTTTTGACAATTGTTGTACAGAGTTTGTGACTATTTATCTTCTTATTCCCGTATGGGTGTCGAAACCATGACCACAACACATTCATGCTGAAATGTGTTTTGAAATGTGTATCATATTAAACATTTCTTCTCCCATTGTTAACTAGAGGATTGCAAGATAACCAAAATGTAAAGGAGGTTGATCAACCTCCAAATGGGTAACACAAAGGATAAAAGAACATTGTTCAATTTTTTTTTTTGTTAAGTAAATTTTGGATAGTGTAAATGGGAAAATTTTGAAATCTCTCCATTATGTTTAGTGAAAATATTCATAAAACATTAGAAATGGTTGAAGAGTATTTATATATTTTGTAAATGTTTCTAAGAACATGTTATGGTACTCACACTAAGTCCCCAAATCAATTCTTCTTAAAAATAATAGAAATTATTTATTATTATGAGAAAACAATTGATTCACATTATATCTAAATCAGGTAAATAGTTTTATTATTTATCATTATAACTTTTACCTAATAATCCACTAATTAATTAAATTAATTAATGTACTTCTCCTAAGTTAACCTCAGGAAAATATCATAAAATCACATACCCAATAAATAAGCATGTAGAGAGGCAATCAAATATCTTCTATGAGATAATACACTAAGAGAATGCATAAGACCTTATGAGATTACAAAATCAACATTACCTCCTAGCAAGGAAGGGATTCTCCACCACCCCCAACATGTCTTTGTAAAACACAAATTTTCCCTTCACTATAGGTTGGTGATAATACCTTCTAGCTCTTCTATGAAGAGGTACTGAAATTTCATAGCACCTCCCTAGACCTTGTGTGTGATGAAGAAATATATGATCCTTATAAGGCTAGATTTATCATGAAACACTAAATTCTCAATGAGCTCAATGCAAACCTAATTACCACACTCAATCACTCTAGGCCTCATTTCAAGACCAGATAACCTTGTGAGCATCTTGTGAATCCGTATGGATTCATAACTCACCAAACTTGTTATCATGTACTCAACTTATGTTGAGCTAAGGACGACTTGGTGTAGCTTCATGCTATACCAGAAGATTACAGTTGATCCGAGGACAAACCACAACTTGAAGTACTCTTCATGCCAATCTTAGTGCCTAGCCAATCAAAATTTGTGACACATTGCAACTCCACTCCACCAACAATGACATACATCATTCCACACTCACCCATTGCAAATCCACTCCACCAACAATGGAATACATCATTCCACACTCCACTTTAATATGGAGATACTTGAGCACATGATTCGTTTCCATCCAATGAAATATCCTTCGCTCCACCATGAAATTATTGAACATGTTCATAACAATACAAATATCAAGCCTAGTGTTGAGGAGACACACCAAGGAATTGATCAACTATTTGTACACAATGGGATCCACTAACTCACCATTAGAATCACATAGCTTTCTCAAGTTGGTGGTCATAGGTGTAGACATGGGCCTACAATCCTCCATCTTGAATCTCCTTGAAATATCAAATGCATACTTGCAGTTCCTAAGAAAATCCTCTCCTCGTTTTTGCCACACCTCATAAGAAGTAATGCATCAATCCCTTTTCCTCATCTCTAACTTTGAAGTGAGGTTCTCCTTTCACATCCCTATGACCTTCTCGAATGCACCTGAGTTAATCAACCATGCATCATGATCTACATGTGTACTTGAAGAAGAAGCCAAGTACACATCCCCACCTTCATGTGAGGTGGTTTTCACCTCTCGAGAAGGAGCATCTTCAAATCCATTTCCTCTATGAGGAGCTCTAGATTTATAGTCCCTTTTGAGGTGCCCTTCCTTTCCACATTTCTAGCACACCTTTGCACATTTTCCTAGAGATTTATATCCCCCTCTATATTTAGATCTCCTGCTCTAAGAATTATATTTGTTTATGTTCTTGGACCGTCCTAATATAGATAAGGAATCAACATTAACACTCTCCATATTTTTCCGTCTCATCTCCTCTGACACTAGGGATTAGACTATTTCATCAAAATGCAAGGGAGTTGCATTACTACATATTGCAACAATCACACTATCCCACGAATCTCACTTAGAACACAACAAACTCATGCACTCACACTATACAATTTTTTCCGTAGGAACAATTTATTCACAAGAGGCTTAGATTGGTACAAAGTCGCTAACTTGTCCCAAAAATCCTTTGGTGAAGCTTCCCTTGATACATTTAGCAATATGAATTTTATACACAAACTAGTATTGTGCTCTTTTCCTTCTCATCCAACTTCGCCCAGTTTTAAGCTCACATTGTTGTTGGTATGGGAACAATTGTCTCATTAATGTAGGGAAAGGAACAACTATCTCATAACTATCTCAAAGTGAATTTCTCGCTTAACATCCTTTTCTAAGTATGTTTTTGGTAAACCATAACCAATTTCAATTAATACAATAAAAAGAATAAACATTTAGGTTTATTATCTATATATGTCACACAATGTGCCAAATTACATTTGTAAAAGTAAACACTTCTCACTGGGGGTATTGCATATTCCTCCCCTCGAGAAAAATATCTTCCTCATTTTTTCTTGTCATTTACCACAGGCTAGTATGTGCCTCACGCTCAAAGTCTTCATCCTCTCACGTAGCCTCGTTTCCCTATAGTGCTTTTGCAACACTTAAATTGGGGAATTTCTTGCTTCCATAGCATAGTTTCCTCTCTCATCGAGAATGTGTAAAAACTCATTAGGAATATTCTTTCTAGTTTGACCTACATCCATAATCATTACACCTCTCATTAGTTCCCATTAATCATAATCAAACTTTATCACACGTACCATTTGCTTTTATTTATGTACCCTCCAAGTGTTATGAGTATTCATGAAAACACAAAAAATGTTAAAACGTATGTTGAATAATAATTAGTAGTGTTTTTGTAAGCTTATTGACATTAGAAATTATTCTCTTTTTACGTCCTCAATGACTATGATGAATGTAAACCATGCACTCCCACTATACATTTGAGACCATCGAGGTACCAATTCCATCTGCATTACTAGATTAGTACTAATAACATTTCAGAAATCAATTATGGGTCTCGTACATTATCGTACTAAGTTGCACTATTATATTTGTAATCTTAATTCAATTATTACATGTACATTATCATGTCTAAGAAAGATTTAGAATCAATTAATTTAGGTTGCATATTCAAGATGGCTATATTGTTATATATTTTGTTCAAGTAACCTTCATTGGGCTCGATTTGGGTTGCTTCAGTATTGTCTTTTAATATCCACCAAGAGCCACATTTCTTCCATTTTGGTACTTTGTCATCAAACAATGTAGGCTTACTTGTAATTTTTCTTATGTATAGAGTCATGGGGTGTTTCCATTTTCTTCCTTTATGCATATTAATTTCCATGCACTCTCTTTGTGTTAATGGAGTATTCTCCTTATCTTATATATTAGTTCATAGAATGTTAGTAGATTATTTTAATATGTTTTCCATATAATGTGGTGTGGAATTATTAAGATACAACAATTTTATCCCACACGAAAATAACTATTTTTTTTTCCTTATGCAACATCAAAATTTATAGTAAAAATTTTGAGTCATTTACTATTCTTTGTGATCTTTACTCGAGTGAACCTATATATGTCCATGTTAGATATTTTCTCGCGGTTTGTGAAAAAAAAAAAAATTAATCTTTCCCTTCAATTCCTCTTAGTAAACCCTTGAGGCTAATGGCTTAAGAGAATATTAAAAGAAACCATTATGACAGTTTCATAGAAGAACTTGTAGCAATATGGTCATCCTTAAAATGAAGAAAAGAAAATTATATCACTAGATCTTACACCCATACTTCTTCACGTTGGGTTGTGTTATATTCCTTCCACAAATAGCTCCCCTAAAATTTTGCAGCGGGTAGCCCCCCCTCATGAGGGTGTTTGATTGGGGTGGGTGTCCCCCCTCTATGGGGTCTACGGTCATGCCCCAGGGAAATTTTTTTTGGACCCTATATTAAGTTGGGTAGACCTACCTATGGTTTTGTGTATGGTTTTGCACATGGTTTTGGGCGCGATGGTTTTCGTTCCATGGTATTGGATGCTTCAACATCTATATATATGTATTGTAACATTGAAATGAATATAATGAAAAATCAAGCTAGTAGTCCCGATTTTGGGATCTAGGGGAAAACATGTGTGTATATTTGTTTTATGCGTTATGCTCTCGCCTTTGTTTACTTTTTGTTTAATAGAATTCGTATGCAGGTAATTTTTGTATGGGGTTTAAACCTACACTTTGAAATGCTTCAGCTGTCAGACTCTCATAGTTATCTTCTTGAAGTTCTACATCCCTTTGTATTCTTCAAATTAAGGTGTCAAGGGTTTCCTCTGTCCCAACTATGGGTTCTGTTTTTATTGTTTTCTCCTATATCCATCACCAATATTCTCAGTCTCATTAGGACAATAGACTCCTCAACACATCCAATATACAAATTCATTATTGTGTATATCTTATCATGCAAATAGATATATACATATTTTCCTATATATACCTTTTCTGAGTTTATGTTGTTTCCAAAGCTTAAAGAAAAACATTAGACCAATAATAAACTAGTTAAAAGTTTGTCCTTATAGTTTTCGGTTATAACCATTGACGTTAATCTATATATCTTTACACATATACATATATGTACGAATTAAAATCAAATCATGAGATATCGAAATTACAATTAACAATTATTCCAACAAGTTGTAATTCTCTCATCATCTTGATTTGAGTGAGGGTCAATCTCTTCAATCATGAGATGGTTATAAATTGTACCAATTAGCGAATTATTCCATGGTTGAGTGCTATAAGTTGGTGATTCAAAAAATATTGAGTCCCCCACTATGTCCATCAAGTATAAGAGACATAAAATGTGTGTAGATTCATTTCATACATCTTGGAAATCATTGCATTTTCCTCCTAGTAAATTTCTGTATTTTGTAATTGAATCTAATATGGCTCAGTTAATAGTATAAAGTTGATATCTTTTTAGTGTAAAGAAAACTATTCTAGATTATTTCCATGCTTATTGGGTGTTTTGGAGTGACCCAAATATTATTCTTATGTTACTTACCTTTTGCAACCTTATGTTGATCGTTTGCACTATTTATTCCACTGTTGTAACATGTCCCTAATTTTTATTGTGACTCTCTTCAGCAAGAGGCTCTTCAGTGGAAAAGTTGATTAATTCCTCTACTTTTTTGTTATCATGAGTCATGAAACGTGTACTCACTCATAACAATTGACTATCACTGCATTGGACTTACTTCTACCTAAGTTTTTTTTATATATACAATTAATTTTTTGTTGTCACAAGTGTCGATGTTTTCCATTTCATTAGCTAATTCTGAATTTGGTAAAAGGCTTCCATCCATTCTTTCCAATATAACTGCAATAAACTCATTCATTTTGAAATCGTAAGTGTTCTATATCGCCATTCAATATTTGGAAAAGTTATCACTAGGTATCATCAAATATTTTCCTTAATACATCAATAGACCATATATTTTGGCCTTATGTATTACAAGGTTTTCAATATCTTCTAGACTACTTAGTGTTTGACAACATTTTTATAGTCTCATCCCCTTTTCCTGTTGGATCACTCTTTTGTTAAAAATTATTTTACTATGAAAAATTTCCCTAATTTACTCGCTCAGTTATGTTCTTCATCTACATCTAATCTGTGTGTATCGGGGTAGTCTATATCAATAAAGTAATTGCTTCCCAATGTATTTGGTATAATCAATTAAATATCATTTACTTGGCACCAATGGTATCGTTGGCCCATTTCTCATATTTGTCTTCTTCTTCAATAATCCATACTAGATTTTACTTTACAACCTACTTATGATTATTAATTTTATAATCTATGTATCGAAACGTAATTCTTTGTGATTTAACGAGAGAGTCTTGCAACTAGAAAAAATACTTATCATGCAAATAACCATAAAATTTTCAGTGTTATTCTATATTCAACACCCCACCTTCTCTCTTTACATAGCCATCTTAACATAGCCATATGATGTTTCATGATTGCTTTTCAATATGGAATCTAATATTGTACATGATTTACACATGTTTCTCCTTCTTTGTTTAGCCATATACTTCACTAATGCCAAAAATCATAAATTCCTTTATATTCACTATTACTAATTAAAATGTGTTAATAATTAAGCTACCCGCAGAGTTGTGTGCTCTCTTAGGCACCCAACATATCAATTTTCATAGTTAAGGCTACACCAACAACAATTCAATTAGTATTCGGTTAACCTAACTTTCTTAACAAAATTTTATTTTTCAATGTACTTGTGATGGGATTCTTCATTTCTCATCGCCTCATTGTTTGAAATTTAAGTTTATTTGATTTCTCATTTGTGATTCATTGCTATTTCTCACCTTAGCGAAAATAATGTAGTTTGTTACAATTTTCCCTTAATGAGATCACAATGTTGAAACGTTCAACTCTCATATCAATTGTAACATCTCCCATCCATTAAATTACCCCAATAAAAAACAAAAATATTTCCTTCTCACAAGAATTCAGTCCTAACTCATACTCTCAAGATTATAATTTTGCTATAATTAACAATTACGGGGTTTACATTCCTTCCTTATTAATAATTTCCACATTGAATAATTTACCAACAAATATTTAATAATTTATGAGTTATTTTTTGTTGTGATATCCACATGCCAATTTATTTACTTAATGCACATGGATATTTTATAATTTAGATTGAATAGTGATTATAGTCAAGTATTATCATTAATTTTATTTGTTTCACAAATCTTGTTGAGAGTTATCTCTATTGAACCTTCCTCGAGTGCCCCTCTAATTCGATCATAGTTTTAGGGTTAGTAATAGGTAGGCATTTCTCCATAACTTCTCGAACTCTAGTTGTACTCAAATTGTTCATATAATAATGTCCTATGTTGGTTTTGTGTTGGAAAAGATCTCACTATGGGAGAAAATATTAGGGTTTAACTTCTAGTCTCTTGTACTACTCAACAACCACCCTATTAAGGTTAATATTACAACTAATAAATAATGGTGACCCTTTTAAATTTAGGATAAAGTCCTTCAAGTTTCAATAAAATAAGAATATTTTAGTTTTATTTTTCCAAAAAGCTTGACTAAATGAGAAATATCCCTTATAAGAACCTTTATATGAGAGCTTAGGCCCATATGACATATTCATGAATAAGCTAATCATTGGCTTTCATTTAAAATCTATAATCAGAGGAACCTTATGAGTACATTGTAACATGTCCCCTTCGGATAATTTGTGATTAAACCTTCCCCGATTGAAGTTTTCAAATGTTTTGAGCCAAAAAGTGATAAAGCGCTTCTTTGTGAAAATAATAATAAAGGCCTCACCCCACAAGATTGCCACGTAGCATTATGAGGGCTTCTAAATATCAGAGTTTCCAATATGATTCTCATGTCACTGATATTTTATTTCTTGATTCGTTCATCTCCGATATCGCTTCCTGCTCATCCTCTGATACGTGACTTCTCCGATACTACGATACACATACTTCTCCGATACTTTAATTGCCAATCTCTCATATTTCCCAACCTCTAATATCTCATAAACTTTCCATCACTCATATCAAAATGTTCATATCATGACTTCCAATCCGTTGTTACCCTTTCACGCCCGTGATATATAAACTCTGATACAGGACCTATCATATCACTTCTCATGTGTATTTTTAGCCATTACACTCTGAAAGCCTATTGGAGGATGAGAATATCGCATGTTTCAATGACATAAGCATAATATTTCTCCGATAAAATCCTCTTATATGATGATGTGCACCAAACCCCATGTTAATCCACATTTTATCATTTAATGGTCGAATGTAAAAAATTTATGATTTTCAAAATTCTAAATGATTTCATTATTATTAAATGATATCATAATACTTTTCTCATAAAAGACATAGATTCATATGAAATTTTTTATTAGCTCTATGTAATTCTTCTGTTAGAAAGTTTATGCTTATTCTTGCATTTCTCTTTGTAGGCCAATCCAGATAAGAAAAACACAACAAAAATCTCTAGGGAAACTAAATCTAGGAAGAAACTCATTTCTCAAGAATATCCAATCGCTCATCCACCTGAGGCTACTCAAATGTTTTCTCTATTCTCAAATACAACTTTCATCTGTGACACTAGAAGCTCTTCCTGGGATGCTATTTATAGGATATTTGAAGATGAAGAACCTAGGGTCACAGGGAAAACCGTTATAGCTGAGGATTCTCTACCTATTTCTAAAAATACCTATAGCCACATCAATAATTCGTTCCTACACAGGATTTCAACCCAGCCTAACATCCTTGCCTATACCGATATGACTAAATCAGTCATTGACCATTTAAGTATTGTAGTTAGAAATTTCATGACCAAGAGGAACACAGTCATTGGGTAATTCACCAACAATGACTTTTCCAGGATGTACTAGCTATCGCCACCTCAGAAGAAATACAACAAGAAATTTATGGAGAAATTCATGAAAGAAAACAAAGATCAGTCAGAGGTCATGAAAGGATACAGAAGGGGTCCCAACAAACACAAGTGTAAAGATATTGGTATGTACGTTATCACTTCCATTGTTGGACCATATTGTTATATAGTTGTTATGATGCACAGACTCTTTGGTTACTCTAATACCTAGAAGTTCTCAGAAAAATGGGTATCCTTAATTGATGTTTCTTCAAATTGCTATGTTATGGATTCAAGAACCATTTTGTACAACAGACGTTGAGAATAGCCATACCGACAGGCCAATTCCGATTCTTGGAAGGAATAATGTAGCCATATATGGAGCATCAATATCTCCCGAAGAAGAGAAAGGAATAGGATTCCCCCCAAGGGGAAATCCTTGATTGATGGATTCCATTACCTCAACCTGATATCAACGAAGGAACAGGGATGTTATTCCGAGTTAAATAAATTTTATGATGCTTTGACACAACTTTGCTTTTTCAATTTTTAAGAGTCGAGAAAAAGCTAAAGGTGACTCTAGTCGCCTTCGATTTTTAATGAGCCTGAAGTGACAAATGCTCAGAAGGACCTTTTCTTTTAAGGAGTCAAAAAGGAATGAAAGTGACTACTCTGGAAATCTAGACAGAGGGATCACCAAACCAATCTTAAAACTGCAATATACACCTTGGTGGTAAATTAAACATAAATTACCAAGGATTTTATGTATGGCAATCAATCTTCCCAAATGTTGTGTTCAGTGCATTTCGATTGATAGGGCAGCGCACACGGCTTCCTAAGGATAAAGGATATTAGCCTATTGTGGTCTCCCAATATATACTCGATGGTACAGGGACCACAAGTCCATACTGGCACTTGTCGTATCAAAGAGGAAGAATCACCCAACCTTCGATGAAAACGATAGTTACCAGGTTTTACGATGCCGGAATACATCTCTAGCCTAGACCTCTAGATGTGTTGTGTTAGGTTCCAAAGCATTTTTATGTTCATTGAGGTTTATTTTAGAGTTGATATTCTTCAGAAGTTTGCCTTTCAAGTTTCACCATGTGATGTAGATGTAAAATTCCTAAATATGCAATCTAAAATGATAAACGGTTGTTTGTTTTCTTTTAGCAATGAAAATCTTAGCTACTAAGGAAAGAAGAGTACAATTCTTTCAACAGAGAACAAAGAGAACACACTAAATGAACTTTTCCTAAATCATTTTCTGCATTTTTCCATTTCCTTGATGTGAGAATGCCAAAAAGGAAAACTAAGTACAGATTTGAACATTTTTTTTAAAAGAAACACTCCAACGATTTCTTTTCAAAACGAAAGGAAGAATAAGACGACACTTTCAATTTCGAATGGAAAAATGCTTTCGACACTTCAAATATTGACAATTCAAATCAAATAGAATGGAAAAATTACAATCAACTCTCTAGAAGAGGAAGACTTTACGACACTCTTCTTTTTTACTCACAATGACAGTTACGACACTTCTTTGCATCAAAAATGATAGTTTGATTAAGCTACTCTTGACAAAGGAGGACTGTAAATGATGAAAAATACATAAAAAAAAATTCACAAATCTTGATCAATGGAGGCTGAATAATGTGAAGGAAGGAGGCTTCAGCAACGATATATTGATCATAAGTAGCAAAACTACTAAATAGAGCTGAGAATAAGGAGGAAAAAACGAAATTCCAGAGAGAGAAACATTATCATTCAGTCATCACACCTGTCCTTAAGGGAAATAGGGATGCATCTCAACTGTAACACGTGGGAGGTGTGATGTATATAGGCTACCAGCTACAGACAGTCTGATGGACCAGGGAACAAAACTCAGTTTGGTTTTCACTCAAAATTTGCAGCTAAGTTTAGTGATTTAGGCTGAGCTATGATAGACAGTAAAAACAAAGTACAGGGGTATGATCTTATGAGGTTATTGAGCTACCACAAGGGTGCTTAGGATGTTTGTAAGTCAAATGTTCAGTTCATAAACCAACCCAGAGATTAACTGAAGTAGCACTGATCTACTTTGCACTTGCATAACAAGGGAAGTTCGAAGGTAGCTGGCTTAGCTTCAAGCTCCGTCTGTAGTTTATAAAGCAAACAACAGTAACAAACAAACAAACTATTCACTCCCTAGTAGAGTTGCAATTTTTTTCCACGAAAACTAGTGTCTTTTCGATCTGCTAGTCCCACTAAGACAAGTAGCTATCTTAGAAACAAACAATTCAAAGTGCTTCAAGATTTCCTTTATGTATGATAGATAAGAGAGAAGAAAAGAGGACCAACCTATATCTTCCGCTTGGCTCCTTGCTTGTTTCCTCTCTCCCTTGATAGATCTCGCCACTCTTCTCCTACTTATCCTGCTTTAGAGAATATATGTAGAAGCAAAGCAACAAAACACCATCAAAGCATCTCGATCTATGATATCATAAACAATGCAGAATCGAAAATACATTAACCATAGAATCGCATCTACAAATAACAAGATTCACAAAAACACGATTTTATGGAGGAAAACTCAAAGAACTTTATTGATAGTAGAAATAGAAGAGAGGATTACAAATCAACTATCTGATCCAACATCATCCTCCCATCATGAAAGCCCTCTTCACCTCATGAAAAGAAAGATCACCCAACAATACAATGTTTCTTCTTAAAGAGAAACCAACAACACTTCCTTACAAATTAGAAAATTCCAGCCCCTAGATCTCTCAAATGAGGGATCCATTTATAGATATTTCCAGAGGCATGAATAAGCTTCTGGTTTTTTGATTAGTGTCATTTCACTGATATTTCTTGGTTCCACTTGGAGATTTCATTGATCTCTTACTCATCCTTGAGCGAATTCAGAGAGAAAAGTGTCATATGAGAAGTTTCTAGAAGATTCTCTGGGTTTCAACTTAGCAAATAGTCTCTGCCATTTGTCTACTCTCGCTCATCACACCCCATAGAAAGCCTTTTCAGTATGCATCACACCTAGCTAGTGTAGCAGCGAGTATGCATCACACCTTGACCATGGAGCAGTCTGTATGTTCCAGTTTTGGCCAGTTCTGAGTGGTTTTTTAGGTGGAACTTCTCGGAAATGATGTAATCAGTTGACCATGATCCTTTATGAAACAACACTTTTAGGGGGTTAAGAGCCCTTGTTTTATTGACATATGTGATTGGGGTTGCAGTGCCCAAATATGTCTATAGCATTTCCCTATACCAATATGATTGAATGGGTCATTGACCATTTAAGTATTGCAGATAGAAATTACATGACCAAGAGGAACACAGTCATTAGCTCATTCACCAACAATGATTTGTCCAAGATGTACTAGCTACCACCACCTCAGAAGAAATATGTTAAGAAATTTATCAAGAAATTCATGAAAGAAAACAAATATCAGTCACAGGTCATGAAATGATGGAGAATGGATACGGGTATGTATGCTATTGCTTATATAGTTGTTATGATGTGTAGATTGTTTGGTTACAGTAATACCTAGAAGTTCTCTGAACAATGGGTACCCTTAAATGATGTTGCTTTAGATGTCTATGTTATGGATTCATGAACCATTTTTTCTGATACCATAAGTACCCAAATCTTGAATTATAGGAATAAGTACGCTTTTTCTAAGAACATTGTTCCCGCCTTCTTCATGAACACCTACATAATGGACACTATTTTTCACTTCTAATTTCACATCTATGGGGTGGAGATGCACCATAGAGGACCCTTTTCCTATCCATATCTACCATAGCATACTCGTGGAATTAAAATACTGGCCCCATCTGTAGAAAGGTTTCCATACTATTATGTTACCAATTCACTCAGAATAAAGCAACTCGATCAATCAATCATTAGTAAATAATTATGCCTATGCTTGATCATAACTAAACCTTAGAAGCAAATAAACAATTCCTTTAGTTTGTTGTAGTGTTTCTTCATTAAAATAGTTATGAAATGTTTTCTCAACTTATATTCTCATCTAATAAATGATAAGGCTTGAGGAGTAGCTCCTCTTTAAGATAGATTCAACTCTTGCATCTCTATTTTTGCTAAGTTATAAGTAGAGGAATCTTTAATTGGGTTTGGCTGACAAAAGTCGATTCCTACATCTACTACTAAACCTCTAAATAAACCAATGTGTACGCCAAAACATTGTCAAGAAGGCTAGTCAAGGATATTTCATAAAAGTATTCATATTACAATTATGGCCAATCATATAACTACCATTAATCCTCTAGGCGAACCCATGTGTTCCCCAATTCACTGTCCACATGGTTACTAATTAGGATTAGTTCCCAAAGGCTTCATGTTATAGTTATTTGAAATGGCCCGACTCCCATAAGGACAAAATTGTTTTTCATCCTAAGATAAAAAATAATATTTTTATCTTTAATTTGTGAATATAGGAAAATAGAAAATTTGTAAACCTTTCCAATCTAATTTAAACCTTAAAAATATTCCTTTGAATAGATTTTATGATTATTTTATACTTAAAGGGTTCTAATATGTAGTTTTTTTTTTATGCTCTTCATGTTATCTCCTTATTGTTCATCACTTTCATTTTGCTGCAATGGTCACTCATTATATTTTATTGTGTCTTCTTGTAATGGTGTTGATTTTCCGAATGTATTGGAATTTCAATAATTATTTTCTCCTCCACATATTTGTGATTGGGTTTAAATATTTTTTTCTTTATTAAGAATAACATCCCTACTTCTAATAAACCTTTTTTTCAAGTGATCACATAATCTGTAACCTAGCAATTTAACAATGTATCTTAAGAAAATGCATTTTAATTACTTGTCATCCAACTTCGATATTTGCTCTTTACGAATATGCACATATGATCACAACCAAATATTTTCAAATGAGCATAACATAAATCTTTACGAGTCCATAACTTTTCAAGAATACCACCGTCTAATGAAGTTATCAGAGATCGATTTATTAAGTAGAAAGTTGTTCGGACAACCAATGCCCAAATTATTTATGCAAACAATAATTTGAAACCATACTTCTCACCTTCTCCATTATTGTTTGATTCATTCATTATGTTGATCCATTTTGTTGTGGAGTACCATGAATTATTTTTACATTCTTTATGCCATGTTTTATACAATGTTCTTCTAAATAAATGGGGCAATATTCCCCACCATTATCTTTTCTAATACATCTCAAAAACTTATTAGTTTATTTTTCAGCAACCATATGAAATTTCTGAAAATTTTTCAAAACTTTATCCTTGCTTTTAATGGGAATAACTGACACATTTTTCGATGCATCATCAATAAAGTAACAAAATAAGGAACATCTCCGAAAAGTTTTATATTGATTGGACGGAAAACATTAGAATATACTATATCTAATATTTGTGTATCTCTTTTATGACCATCTCTCATAAATGACACCCTCTTTTGCTTACGGATAACACAATGTTCATAAAATTTAAATTATGTACCTTTTATACCACAATTTTTTTTTTTTTTTGAGAAATAATTTCCAGTCCTCTTTAAGTCATGTTCGCAAGCCTTTTGTGCCATAAACATTTTGTAAAATCCTTGTTAACAACAACAATATTACAATTTTTTATCTTTTAATTGATGTGTAGAGAGTGCCAATTTTATGCCCCTTTGCAACAAGGTTTGATATCAGACAATTATAACCTTATCTTAGAGATTTTACCTCGTAGAAACCACTATATCTACTATGGGGCTAAGTATAACAGAACAAAACCCCATAAAAATTCCAGAAACAAGAGAGAAATCTCTTGACAAAAACAAAAACCAAGAAAGAAATAAAAACAGGACAGATAGGAGCAATCTCGAGATAGAACCCAAAGCGTGAAATGAAATAAATGAAGTGATTTTTAATTAAAATTATGTGGTTTGTCTGTTGTACTAATTGATGTGGTTAATTTCTTTATGGTTACTATTTTGCTTATTGAGAAGCATTCACATTTCCTAAGATCCTAAGAAATGAGAAACATGAAGTGAAGTAAATTGGGAACTATTGAAGCTTTTGGATTACTATCTTGCCTAACATTTTAGCTTATACCCAATTGGTTTTTGATTTATGGATATCTAATTGCATATAGCGTTTACCTGAGCACCAAAATTTGAGTGTTTATATGTACATGTTTTGAATTAGAAGGAGCTTGGAGTGGTATGTTGATTATTGTATAAAACTTTAGTTATTATACACAAGTTTTGAACTACAAGAAACTTGGGGCATACATTTGTTTTGAACTATGTTGTTTATTGTGGTATTAACAGAATATCTTATCTTTGTTTGTTAGAGTAGAGGACTCCCGTCGGTTTTGGTAAGCTGTATTAAAAAACTAGTAGGTACAAGGGAAGAGGTGAGACTTTATATCATACGTTTTCTTACTATTTTTATGGAGACTAGTTATTGTAAGTTTCATTAGTATTTGGATGTGTTTTTTATTATTTCAAATAATACTTAACAATTCTATTTTAGCTACTATAAATTCCATTAGCATTTGTTTTTGTTTTGGATACTTTGTAGATAGATGTTATAAACTCATTTAGTATTTGCATGAAGATATTAATCAACAATTCTCTTTGAACTACTAAAAACATATTTAGTAATTGTATTTATTTGTGATACTTTGTTTCATTTTTTTACAAATAATATTTAGGATTTCTCTTTTGATTATTTGGAGATAGTTGTTTTAAACTAATTTAGTTTTTGTATGAAGATATTACTGCACAATTCTCTTTGAACTGATGTAACCTTATTCAGTAATTGTATTTGTTTGTGATATTTTATTTTATTTTATTACAAATAATATTTAACAATTCTCTTTTGATAATTTTGGCATAGTTACTATTAATTTGATAGTATTTGTTTGAAGATATTATTGGAAAATTATAATTCTGTAAACTTATTTAGTGATTGTACTTTTTTGTGATACTCTATTTTATTTTCCGACAAATAATATTTAACAATTCTCTTTTGATAATTTGGAGATACTTGTTGTTAATTATGTGTTGATAATTTGGAGATAGTTGTTGTATAGAGTTTGTGACTATTTACCTTCTTATTCCCACATGGATGTGGAAACCATGACCACAACACATTCATGTTGAAATGTGTGTTGAAATGTGTGTCACATTTGACATTTCTTCTCGCATTGTTAACTAGAGGGTTGCAAGGTATCCAAAATAACAAGTATGTGGATAAACCTCCTAATGGGTAACACAAAGGTTAAAAGAACATTGTTCAATTTTTTTTTCTAACTAAATTTTGGAGAGTGTAAATGGGAAAATTTTGAAATCTCTCCATTATGTTTAGAGAAAATATTCATAAAACATTAGAAATGGTTGAAGAGAATTTGTATATTTTGACTACATTTTTCACAACCTGTTTTGATGTATCTGAATATGTGGTACTCACACTAAGCCCCCAAATCAATGCTTTTTAAAAATAATAGAAATCATAGATTATTGTGACAAAACAATTGGTTGAGATTATATATAAATCACTTAAATACTTTTATTATTTATCATTATAAGTCTTACCTGTCCACTCATTAATTTAATTAATTAATGTACTCCTCCTAAGTTATCCTTTGGAAAAAAATCATAAAATCACAGGCTCCATCAAGTAAGCATGTAGAGAGGGAATAAAATATCCTCTATGTTCTAATACACCAAGATAATGTATAATATATTATGAGACTACAAAATCAACATTATCTCCTTGAAAGCAAGGGATTCTCCACCACCACCAACTTGTTTTTGTAAAATGCAAATTTTCCCTTTAATATAGGCTTGGTGAGAGTATCTCCTACCTTCTCTTTTGTGGATATGTACATAAATTTCATAGCACCTCCATAGACCTTATTTTTGATGAAGTGGTATATGATTCTTATATACTTAGATCTATCATGAAACACTAGATTCTGAGTGAGCTCAATGAAACTCTATTATAGTGAATCACTGTGGCCCTAATATCAAGACCAAATAGTCTTGTGAGCATCTTGGGATTCACAACTCACCAAACTTGTTGTCATGTACTCAACCTATGTAGATAAAAGTACCACTTGGTATCTCTTCTTTCTATTATACCATAAAATCATAGTTGATCCCAAGATGAATAACAACTTGAAGTACTCTTCAGGTCCATTTCACTCCCTCCCCAATCTAAATTTGTGATCCATTGCAACTACACTCCACCAATGATGACATACATAAATCCACACTCAACCTTAACATGGAGATACTTGAGCACATGCTTCAGTTTCATGCAATGAAATCTCTTTGGCTCCACCACGAAATGATTGAATGTGTTCATAACAAAACAAATATCTAGCTTAGTGTTGACGAGACACACCAAGGAGTTTATGAACAATTTGTACAAGTTGGGATCCACTAATTCACCCTTAGGAGAACTTATATTTTGTAGGTTTTAACCCTGTACAGGACTTACTTGCATACGAATTCTAAAACAAAGAAAATAAACAATGCGAGAGCATAACACATAAAACACATGCACAAAGATTTCCCCCGGATCCCAAAATCGGGACTACCAGCTTGATTTTTCATTATGTTCCTTTCAATGTTACAATACATATTTATACATGCCGAAGCATCTAATACCGTGGACCGAAAACCATCGCGTCCAAAACCATGGACCGAAAACCATTGGTAGGTTCGCCCAACCTAATATAGGGTCCAAAAAAAAAAAAAATCCTGGGGCGCTACCCCGGACCCCGTACAGGGGGGCTACCTGCCCCCCTCAAACCCCCCGAATAGGGGGGCCTGCCGCCCCCCCATGACCCCCCCGTTGTGCAATCGGTGCAACGAATGGGGGCCTTCGCCCCCCCTCTAACCGCCCGGTTCACTACGTGTGTTAGTCGTGGAAAGAATATAACACAACCCAACAATCTCCCACTTGTTCTTTTCTTTCCACAAGGGGCCACAGGAGAGCTTAGTCATTTTTCCAGCCCTAAAACGCCCATTGTTTCTCTACACCAAGAGAACTTCTCAGAGCTCCCAGATTTTTTCAATGCATCTGCAGTATTCTTCAAAGTGTCCACCTTTACCAGCAACACCTTTTTGTCTTCTATCATATCCCTCACAAAGTGATACTGAACATCAATGTGCTTTGTCTTTGAATGATAAGCAGGGTTCTTTGCCAAGAAAATTGCACTTTGGCTGTCACAGTCTATCCTTATATCTCCTTGTACTAACCCCATACTTGAACACAATCTCTGCAACCAAACTGCTTCCTTGCTTGCATGAGTGGCTGCCATGTATTCTGCCTCTGTAGTTGATAGTGCCACTACAGATTGTTTCTTACTCATCCAACTGACTGCGCCTCCAAATAGGTTAAACACATACCCACTTGTAGATCTTCTCTGATCCAGATCTCCAGCCCAGTCTGCATCAACAAAGCCACGAATATCGAACACTCTGTCCAATCCTAGTCTTCCTTGGTAGCACAAACCATAATCACTAGTGCCACACAAATACCTGAAAACCCGCTTTACTGTTGTCCAGTGCTCCTTCCCTAGTTTTGACATAAACCTGCTCAATACTCCCAC
>APFE030676438.1:21207-41398 GCA_000404065.3 Pinus taeda | reverse complement strand
GTAGGGCTAGCTACCAGACTGAGCGTGGTTTGTGGTTACCCTGAATTTTGCCTTCTTTCAGCCTGAGGCGGATTTAGGTGCTAACAGAGAGGCGACTCCACTGGGGACGGCTAAGTTTGAAATCAAATCCCTTAATAATTTTAAGCTCCCGGATGATGAGATTAGGATTGGAAAGTCTGAGCAAGTTGGTTGTGTCCTGTGATTTTTCTCAATAGCACGCTGGCTTCGAGACAATATACCAGAGCCAATCCAGACCCAGATCCTCCTAATATCTTTGAAAACCCCAATTTGATCCCCAAGCTCCTTCGTCAAGAGAGCATCATAACTCCCGTGTTCAAATCCCATTCATGTCCTGACATTTTTGAGTATCTTGAAGAGCTTGTGTTTAACGAACAGTTTGAGATATCATTGTTTGAGTCTAAATCCGAAAGAGTTGTTGATTATACTGTCCCGACTCCGAAATTTCTTGTAGATCTTGAAACAGAGAGAGCTAATATATTAATTGATAATTACATTGTGACACTGCTCCAAAATCCAATTGCAAACCCCTTGCAAACTGTGCACACTCCTCCAACACCTCCAAGGCCAAATCCACCAAAAATGATGGCTGCATGTTTTGTACCCCTTGTTCTACCCCAAGTTCTAGATGATATGCCTGCTGATTACCAAAGAAAAATCCCATTCTTTGATGGATCTCCTAGCTGCATTACGACGCAGCAACACATGGAGCGAATGACAGACTTCTGTGAACTTTATGATATCAATGTGGAGAACATGTTAATGAGGCTCTTTGTACAAACATTTGTAGGTGAGGTGAAGAAATGCTTCAGAGGTTTACCGGCTACACGTATCGCCACCTTGGCAGACCTGCATAGACAATTCTTGAACCGTAGGAAGTGAAAAAGAACCCTCTTCAAATTTTGTCCGAATTCGAGAAAATCAAGAGAAACACTGGTGAGTCAGTCCAAGATTATTGCATGAGATTCAATATAGTGTAAAACGAAATTCCAAATGATCTAAGGCCACCCGTGAGACTAGTCATGGCGAAATTCTTGGATGGTTTTGATGCTGATATGGCTTATCAATTGAGAGAAAGGGAACCGGCCACAGTGGAAGACATGCAGAGAATTGCGGTCAGCATTGAGGCGAACCTACTGTCCAAAAGAGCTAGAGTGAAAGCAGAGAAGAAAACCATTGTGAAAGAAGAATCTTCTACAATGGATCAGCTTCTCAAAAAGGTAGAATAGATGCTTGAAAGGGTAAAACTTGACAAGCCAAAATCACAAGTGAGGAATCCTAACTTTCGTGGTCAACAGCAGCCACAGTATAGGATAAGACAGAGAGATCAGCGAACTCGAGAGCAGACTACACAACAGCTGGTACAAACACCTTTGCAGTAGAATTTTGTTCATGGACTAGAGTCAGATGAGGATGGGAATGTAATAGGTGAAGAAAACCATCTATTTATTCCAGATGAGTTGCCTACTTTTACCGAAGAAGAAGAATGTGCAGTGAATTCAACTGCACACCAAGACACTGATTTTATTCTAGCTAGCAACAATGTGTTGGAAGAAGAATCAGAAGAATATCAAAGGGAGTATATGAATGCTCTGTCTACAGAACAACAATGATATTCACTTAGAAACAGAGATGTGCCAGACATACCAATTCAGAAAAAGAGGGAGGGTGAGAAAACAAAGAATGATTTATCATCTACACAAAGAAAAGGAAAGGAGGTGGTTGGTCCGGAGAGCAGCAAATCAAAACCTGCAGAACAATCACAGCAACCTGCCACCTCAAAGGAAGAGGAAAGGAGAGAGATCCCAGTCATGGAGGTAGAAAAAGCTCCCACTTTTAGCCTAGAGAATGAGATTTCTAAGTTAAAGGTATCCATCCCCTTGACTGAAGTAATGAAGAACAGCAGTTATAAAGGACAGATTTCTAAAATGTTGAATTGGGACCCAATGTCCGACATGGTAAATGTAGAAGAGGATCAACCTGAAATGATTTTTGGACCAGCATCAAATGGTGGGTCTCGTGACAACGAGGTGCCACCTTTCTACATCAGTTTGAGGTTGCATGATTTCATTTTACATAATGCCATGTTCGATTCCGGAGCTTCTCACAATCTCATGCCCAAGGCTATCATGGATAAGCTTGGTCTGGATATCACTCGACAATATCATGATCTCTATTCATTCGATTCCAGCAGAAAAAGATGTATAGGTCTCATCAAAGACCTCATTGTGAGTTTGGATCAACTTCCTATGAAAAATGTCCTGATGGATGTGGTGGTAGCAGATATTCCTCCAAGGTTTGGCATGCTTCTTTCCAGGTCTTGGGTAGCAAAATTGAAAGGGACACTACAGTTGGATTCCTATGCAACAATCCCAGTTTTTGGACAACAAAAGATGAAATATATGATCACAAGCAAGGAGAAATCGATAAATCATCCCATTAACTATGTACATACAGATTTAGAAACTTTTGTTTTGTTTTCAGATACTTTAAATGAGATAGATAGTCAGATGGTAGAAGTAGACGACATTCCGGAAATAACAGAAAATTTTAGAGAAATCTTGAAGAGAGAAGGACAAGAAAAGCAGCAAAAGATTGGGCAATCGGCTGAAAACGATGGACAACAAGTAGACAAAGCATGACAAATAGATTTTCAGCACTTACAAGAGGAGGAAGAAGGCTTGTGGACTATGGATTTCGAAGGAGTAGTAGGGAATGATGGTGTCGGTATTGGTATTTGGGTACGCAGTCCTTTCTCCACCCCAAACAAAGTCCCTAGCAGCGTGAGAGTTTGCTCTTACAAGCTGGCCTTTGAATGTTCAAATAATGAAGCTGAATATGAAGCTCTGATTGATGGCCTGAAGATTCTTAGAAAGCTAAATGCAAAAAGGATTTTGGTATATGGCGACTCTGAGTTGGTAATAAAACAGGTCAGAGGTGAGTATCAAGCAAAACATCCTAGGATGCGGGCATATCGTAATACAGTTTTAGACATCTTGAAGTTATTTTTAGAATACACCTTAACATGTGTGCCTCGTATACAAAATAGTATTGTTGATGCTCTTGCCAAGACAGCGAGCAGCTTGAAGATCCCCATGAACTCCAGCAATAAATTTGAAATCCATGTCAAGCATCGTCCAACCATTCCAGAAAATCAGCGACATTGGCAAGTGTTTCAAGATGACGAGGAGATTAAAGATTTTCTGCTCAACAAAGGCAAGTTCGAAGAAACCTCAATCAATGTGGAAAATGATGAAGACAAAGAGAATGGTATAGATGAAGTGCAGATCAATTAAATGGACGTATTGCAGTTGAAGAATAACATCATTCCTAAAGGCTTGATACCTCTAGAAGAACTTTTTGATCAGGATGATGTAGCCCGCAAGCCAACATTGCAGCCAACAGAAAAGGGTGTAGAAGAGGTCAACATCGGTACAACTGCCAATCCCAAGTTGGTAAAATTATCTAAAGCATTACCACCAAAGATCAAAGACAAATATATCAGTTTGATGGCTTCATTTGTAGATGTATTTGCTTGGGATTATTCTGATTTAAAGACCTATGATACAAATATCATTCAGCATACGATACCTATCAAGCCCAACCAAAAACCCTTTAGACAAACGCTGAGGAGGATAAATCCAACGTTGTTGCCATCCATTGAAAAAGAGGTAAATAGGTTGTACAAATCAGGTATCATTGTGCCCATCAGAGTTTCAGATTGCATATCTAACTTAGTGCATGTGCGTAAGAAGACCAGTGAGATCCGCCTATGCATTGATTTCAGAAATCTAAATAAGGTCTCATTGAAGGACAACTATCCGCTGCCCAAGATGGACCATATACTTCAGCAAGTAGTGGGGTCATCTCGTATGTTGTTGCTTGATGGTTATTCCGGATATAACCAAATTTCCATCCATGAAGATGATAGAGACAAGACAGCATTCACCACTCCATGGCGAACCTTTCACTATGCCAAAATGCCATTCAGTTTAAAGAATGCAGGTGCCACATTTCAGTGGGAAATGGACTTGGCATTTGCAAATGAGAAGGAAGTGTTTTTGGTGGTGTAATTGGATGACTTGACGGTGTTTTCAAAGTCTAATGAAGAACACATGCATCACCTGACAGTTGTCTTTCAAAAATGCAGGAAATATGGTCTATCACTAAATCCTAAGAAGAGCTTGTTCACCATGGAAGAAGGCAAATTACTTGGGCACATCATTTCAAAGGATGGCATTCGAATAGACCCAACACTTGTGCAAGCAATTCAGCAAATTGATCTGCCCAGAAATAAAAAGGAAATACAATCATTCAATGGTAAGATGAATTTTCTACGTCGTTTTGTACCCAATCTTGCAGAACACTTGAAAGAAATGACCAACATGCTTAAAAAGGACAGCCAAGTGAAATGGACAGATGAGGCGGTAAAATCTTTCAACTTGGTCAAATTTGCTCTTTCTTCAGCTTCAGTTCTAGTAAGCCTGGACTATACTCAGGATTTCATAGTATTTTCTTTTGCTTTGGAGCATACTATGGCAGTAGTATTATTGCAGAAGAGAGAGGGTCATGAAAGACCCATTGCATTTTTCAGCAGAGCTATAAGAGACGTAGCTTTAAAATATAATATCATTGAGAAGCAAACCCTGGCATTAGTGAAAGCATTGAAGGATTTATGGGTATGTATCCTACATTCTCACATTCTGGCCTATGTTCCTAATACTGATCTAAAATATGTTTTGGTACAAACCGATCCGGAAGGAAGAGGCAAATGGATTGCAGCCTTGCTAGAATACGATGTGGAAATAAAGCCTACAAAGCTAATCAAAGGACAAGGGTTGGCGAAGCTAATGGCTGAATCAAATTTGCATGCATTGGACATAAATCTGATCACTGCCCTGACCGATGATAATGAGGAAGGAACGTCAATTTAGGTATCCGAAATTTTTGCATTGTCCCCATGGTATTCTGATATAATATATGTGCTGAAAAATCTATCACCACCGCCTGGCATGACTAGAAAGAAATCAAGAACACTCAACTTGAAGGCTACAAAGTTTTGAATCTTAAATTCGGCACTATATTGGAAAGACCCCGGTGGAATTCTGTTAAATTGTCTGGTGGAAGAGGAGGCAAAAAATGTCATGGAGGATTTCCACGACGAAGAATGTAGAGGTCATCTTTTTTGGAAGTGAACAGCAAACAAGATTTTGAGAGCATGATACTACTAGCCTACTTTGTTTGCCGATGTACATAAGATGGTAAAGCGTTGTCATAAATGTCATATTTTCGAAGGGAAACATAAATTACAGCCTTTGCCACTTAAGCCTATTGAAGTGAGCACTCCCTTCCAGTAGTGGGGATTAGATTTCATCGAGGAAATTCATCCCGCCTCTTCCAAACAGCATAGATGGATTCTTACAGCGACGGACTATTTCACAAAATGGATGGAGGCAGCCCCTACCAGATAAGTGACGGACACGGTAATCATTTCATTTATCGAAAATAACATCTTGTCTCGCTTTGGTTGTCCCAACAAATTAATCACTGATAATGCAGCAGCGTTTAGATCAAAAAGGATGGTAGAATTTTGTCATAGTATCACATAATTTTGGGTCATTCAACCACCTATCATCCGCAAGGCAATGGGTTGGCGGAATCCTCAAATAAATATTTGGTCAACATCATCAAGAAGTTGCTGGAAATAAATAAGAAGAGTTGGAACAAGAGGTTGGTTCATGCGCTTTGGGTAGATCGGATCACTCACAAAAATTCCATTGGTATGTCACCATTTGAGATCGTTTATGGAGTGGACATAGTATTTCCCGCTTCTCTTGCTGCCCCGATGGTCAAACTCCTTCAAGAGGCTGGCAGTGAGGAAGATCCCATGCAGAGAAGGCTAAATCAAATGATCCACTTGCAACAAACAAGAGAAGAAGTCTTCAAGAACACATCCAAATTGCAGGATAAAATCAATAAAATTTATGATAGAAAGGCAAAGATGGATAGATTCCAGGTGGATGATGTAGTGCTGAAATGGGATGCAAGAAACGAGGAGAAAGGCAAGCACGAAAATTTTGAAAATTTGTGGAATGTTCCTTTCAAAATCGCAGCATACAGGGGTCAGAATGCCTTTCTTCTGAAGGAAATAAGCGGAGAAGATTGTCTTGGAGGGTCGATAAATGGTTGGATACTCAAATGGTATCACTGTTGATCTATGAACGCTGCTTCCACTGTCATTGTAAATACCATTTTTTCAATTTGGTTCTAGTCTGTAAAGTCAGTTTTTGAGTTATTTTAATGTCATGTTTGAGTAAGTCTTTTGGTCTTTCTATTTTATAAATAAGTCATAGTCTCGTACTCTTTATCAATATTATGACTGCATGGCCCAATGGACAAAAAAGGCACTATCTAGCTCCTCCAAAGATCTGCTATTCTTGGCACCTCCAAGGAGGTACCATCCCCCATTGGAGCCAATGTTAGAGTTGGCCTGGTCAAGTCCTCCGTCAGGGATCAAAAATATTTATGCATTTCATGAGTAGGTGTCCCACTCCACTCTTCTAGTTGCATTTCGCTAGGGACATGCCATGACCTGACAGCAAAAGTCATGCTAGTCAGTTTCCCTCATGTCTAGCCCATGCTGGTTCAGGTCTTGGTCCATAATCACTGAAATTCATGATAGTCAAGGTCTAGTCATATTACAGGACAAAGTCAATTTTTATGTTTGTGTCTAGGAAACCATCAAACTAGTCTGTGAAAAAACATGTCTAAAACAAGCCATGCAGGCCAGGGGGAGACTTTATACAGCTATGGTCCAGAAAGCTTCATCATCAGCTGAAGAGACATCGACTCTTTTTCAAAACTCTGTTTTGAAGAAAAGTCAAACAAGGTCATTTATGACGAAATTTTCCAAAAATGCAAAAGTTGATTTTTCAGATGCAGTCATGGTTTCTATGGCCAAACGCCCAGTCACACAGTCCCCGCAAAGAAACGCCGAAAATCCCATCATAAGAGCCAAAATTTTAGAGAAAAATGAAGATTAGGGTGTTTTAAAAGTCAATGAAAAGTGCAAAACATAAACATTTGAAAGTGGGTTTTCAAGGAATAAAAAATCAAACCATCTCCTCTAAGGCTATAAATACATGTTTTTCCCAAATCAAAGCTATTGTACTCCTGCAAGACTTGGAGAAAGCATTTCAAAGGAGAGAAAACGAACTTGTGAGCATTTGAGGGAGCGAGAGTTGGAGTTCGAGGGCGCAACGCATACACAAAGGAGCGTGGCACACACGTAGCCAGCCCACAGTGGGAGATTTACAAGGGCGCGACACACACCCAGCGCACGACGCACACAACCAGGGGCATAAAAAATTTCCAAACCACTCCAAATCTTGGTGAAGGCTATCAAAACAAGAGGTAGACCCTGTGGACACATCCTCTGCAGCAATTTTGTCATTAATTTGGTGTTTGAGATGTTTAAATGTCACCCAAAAGCATTAGGTAAAACATGGAAAAAGAAAATCACCAATGAAAACGATGCCTGGGGTTGCAAAATGTAATGAATGTCACCAAGGTTTCACTCCTCTCCCCTTGTCCCCTCACCCATCATCTTTCTCATCTCTCCTCGACCATTTTTCCTAAGAACCCCACCCTAAAACCACTACACCCCCTTTCCCTATCCCGCAAGCAACTCATCGTGAAAATTCTGAGCACACGGCGCACTCATTGTGCACAGTGCACTGGGATCCGGTTCGCATTATAAAAATGCCACTGGCGCGGCGCACTGGGTAGTGCACGTAGCGCACATAGATATAAAGCCTAGAAACCACAAATTTTCCTATAAATTTTTTTTGAATGCCTATCAAACTTGAAAGGTAGACCAACTACCTTCAACTTGGCCTGAAACTTGAGAAAACTACCATGATTTTAAAGAGTATAGATCTAAGGCTAAAGTTTTTTTAGTAAACTAAAGAAGACACAAAGAGATCAGGCTCCCAGAGTTTTTGCCACAGTATTGGTGTTGTCAAAATATTCTCCTACCCTACCCCTATCTCTATTTTTCCCTACATTCTTTTCCCCTTATCATTACCCTAACACCATTGTAATCATCTTCCTTTTTCCCCCTCTTCCTATGACTCAAAAAGCCCAAACCCTACCAAAATAAATTCAAACCATACCCCATCAATACCATACCCAAAAAACACTCCCAAATCCCTAATAAATGTCTCCTTTTAAATCCCTATTTCCCTTTCATCATTCCCCTCCTAACACTCCCTCTTTTAATTGTCCCCTTGGTGACAGATTTTCAGAGCAGCTATCAGTTTCATTAGATTCAGAAGGAAGCATAAAACTCAGGATACAAGCAGCAGTAATGGCATCAGAAAATTCATCAGAGTATGAGGAGGGCACCCAAAGTGGCACATCGTCAGGAGAGAGGGCCCATAGGAGACATCACTGGAGTGGCAGACATCTTAGAGATGAGCCAAACACCCTCACTAAGCTGCATGCATGCCCGCTCGCCATGTCTTGTTTCCAACACTTGGCATGTTATGAATTTTGTCAAAGGGTGGCAAATGTCAGAGTGCATCATGAGTTGGCTCGCCTTTTTGCACTTCATTTACAGGGAGGTCAATCCGTCTTGGCTGGGGTCACTTTCACCTTGACACCAGAGACCATATCAGTGGAAACAGGAATACCGAACGTTGGAGAGCATTGGCATAAGAAAAAGAAGGTGGAGAGGCATCATTATGAGCCTTACATCAAGAACAGCTACTTGAGCTAGCTCACCAGAGTTTTTCCATTCATATTTTTGAGAGATGAGTATGCCCCACTCATGAGATTGATCATGAAGTATTTCAGTTGCGAGGGGAGGTTTTCACGCCTTTACGCATATCACATCAGGTTGCTCATGCACTTCACCCGGGTGCGGATGACGAGCCTCCCATTTTTCATTTGCAACAACATTGAGAAAATGAAAAACTTCATGCAGTGCAAGATCCATCAACAGCAGCTAAACAGTGTCTATCATTTTGCTCTCATCCGGATTTTGGTGGATCATCAGTTAGGATTGCAGGGTATTTCTTGGGAGGACTTCATCTCCCGTGATTTCTTCAGCGCTCCACCGGTGGTGTCAGAGGTAGAGCATGAGGAGGGGGGTTCTTCACATCATTTTTAGCACCATGAGACTGCCACCATGCCAGTATACATCACATACCAAAAGGGCAGTAGACCGTTTTTCACAGTAGCAAAGCGAGTGTTATCTCCACCTGTGGTGGAAGGGGCCTCACTTCCGGCATCGACGACACAGGAACAAGACAAAGGTAAGGAGCCAATGCATGATGATGGGCCATCAGGTGAACAAGAGGCCGAGTTCATCCTCATTCAGGAAGAAGAGACAGAGGCAGAAAATGCCAAACTTAGGATGATTATTCAGGAGCAGGACACAGAAATCAAAGACTTGATACTCAATTTCGAGAGGGCTAGATGGGTCATCAAATATCTGGAGCAGAGAAACAAACAGCCTGAAAACCAATAGATGATTAGGGAGTTGCAAAGCATCCGTGAAAATCAACAAGTCGTCCAGCAAAGAGGGATCGAGCTCACTCCCTTGGAGCAAGAGATCAACAACGATCGTGAGTATTTGTTGGATCGGGTCAATCTACACTTGGAACAGCAGTTGGATAAAGCTAACAGGGAGAAAGACATGCTGAGGCGCATGAATCATCACTACCAGGCCCAAAACATGAGCTCCAAAGCAAGAATCAGAAGCCTAAACGCAAAATTGAGCAAAGCGACAAAGGAGGCAAAGGAGCAAGATCGGTTTTGAATCTTGGCTGAGGCTTCCTTGGAATAGCATAGCACTTCATAGGGAAACTCCAGCCCAAATTTCAAAAAAATTGGGCAAATTTTTGGACACAGAATAGGAAATTCCTCCCTGTGCGCTACGCCACTGGCGCGACACTAAAATTCTAGAGCTCCAAATGAGAAATGGCTTGCATATTTGGATTCAACATCAAAAAATACGACCACTGGTGTTCGGGCAAGAAATTTTTGACAAGATATGGGCTTCCTAAAGGTCAAAACACACCCAAAAATGGCCTCTTTGCCACTTTTTTGACACATAGAAAGCAGTCTTGGGAGAATGAATATTTGGAGGGGAAAATGAGCACCAAATTCAAAAATTCTAGTGGGGTTAGAAAGTAGATAGGACAGGCTTTCTAACAAGCCCACTTGAGCACATTTTGGACACCTACAAGTGCCCCAAAACAGGCCCCAACGTAGCGTGACGCATAGAGAAAATGGCGCGGCACACAGAGAAACAATTGCCAATTTGCTCCCATTTCGCGAAATTTTGGGTCGCGACTTCTCTAAGTGGGCCTAGTCATCTACACTTCGGTTTTTTGGCACCAAAAGTGGCATTTAAAGAGTTTTCTCTCCATATGGGCATCCATCAAGTGCCAAAAGAATGCAAAGGGTCACCCCAGCCAAATGTCATGCTTGAGAGTGTTGCACCTGTAGCTGATGGTTGGCTCTCCATCTCCATTTCGAAATGATTTGAGTAACTTCCCAACCCCTGGGCATTCTATCTCTTCCTCACACATTATATATGTTGTATGCAAGTTATTTTCAAAGGGTTGGTTGGCTTGTAACTTCTGGGAGACTGTGGGAAAGAAACTTTGTTTCTGCATTGTATATTTTTACAGAGAATTAATGAAAGGCAGCGGCTCTGTTTCATGAGATTCATGTGGTTGTGAGTGTAGCAAGTGCTTCTCTTATGTTTCATATGTATCTTGTTATGTTTTGTATTTCATTTCGCATTCATTTCTGGTGAAATTTTTCGAGTACGATCAAGTAGAATTCAATTCTATTGCTCTACCTGTGGGAAAATTTCATGTGCAATGTTTCATTCTTCTGTTGAAAAGGATTCATGTTTCCCATGCCCTTTTCACCTTCTTAATCGATCTCTCCATTTCTTTGTTATGTTCCATAGTTTCATTTCGTATTCATTTCTGGTGATATTTTTCAAGTGAGATCAGGTAGAATCCAATTTTATTGCTCTACCTTTGGGAAAATTTCATGTACAGTGTCCATTTTTCTGTTGAAAAGGATTCATGTCACTTATGCCCTTTTCACCTTCTTAATCAATCTTTCCATTCCGCCATATTTTAAAATTAAATTGCTATGCTTTCAGCCTACCTTTCCTCACGAAATAATTTGTGCCTTCATGTTAAGTTCTCTGTTCATTGAAGTCCAGTGGTCCTATAACATCCCAGAAACGCAGTCATTCACGAAATCACTCATTATTTTCATTTCCACTTACTAGCCTAAGATAAATAGTTTGTTTGAAAGTCATCTCAGTCCTTTTCGTTCATCTATTCACTGAGTGTGACCCGGAGAGAGCCCTCCCCTATTCTGGTAGGGCTAGCTACCAGACTAAGCATGGTTTATGGTTACCCTGAATTTTGCCTTCTTTCAGCCTGAGGCGGATTTAGGTGCTAACAGTGGGCACATGCAATAGTTTCTCCATTAATTTAGGAATTTATCCATCAGTTAAAGAGATAAGGATGAGTTGTAATATTGAGTTGTAATTAGTTGGCTCAGTTAAATAAGTCAAGTCCAGTTAGATTAGCTCAAATAGTTTGTTGAATAAATTGTGAGTTCAGTTAGTCAATGCATGCATGCATGCAACTGTTTCACTTCAAATAATTGAATATTCTCTCATAAATAACTCATGCATGTCAGTTGAGACAGAGACGCTGATATTAGATGGAGGGGCAGTGTACTATCAGTTGCTAGAATATTCCATTGTGAATATCTCTTGCATGCAGAAGGAATTATTTCCTTGAGGATTGTGTAGTTACTTCTTCAGGTTTTGTGAGTGTGATGAGGCCAATTCACACATGTGGCATCACTAGACCCCAAGAAAAATTGCGCAAGGAAATAGGAGGCTTGAAGGGCTTGAGGAGGACATATACAGTGTATATTCAGTCTGTGAGCTGTATTGATTTGATTGCAGAGAAAGCTGGATAGCTTGAGAGCTAATTCTTTTTGTAACTTGAACAAGATTTCCACTTGTATGATAATACAGAGATTGGGCTTTTAGGCTGAGGCTTTCCCTAGGTTATTTCATCTGTGTTATGTGTGATTGATTTCTCATTCTCAGTTATATGTGTTCTCATTGATCTTTCTCAATTTGATTAAGCTTCCGCAAAGTCTGTTGTAGAAGTAGATCTTGTATTTTGCTTTCGTATATTGCATAATCTGTTGATCTACAGTGGGAATTTCTACATGTTATCAGAGAAAAGGTGATCAAAGGAGAAGAACAGCATACAAGAAGGGAGAAGTTTGAAGTTTATGGTTCCTGAATATAGAAATCGAGTTCTTATCACATCTCAATTTCACCAATGGCATTCAGTGGTTTAAGACTCGAGTATGCCCTTGATGGAAGCTCAAATTATATAGCCTAGAAGGATCACATGGAAGTAGTATTAGAGGATAACGGTCTAAAGGATTTCATTGGTCAAGAAGTCCCCAAGCTGACTGATGCTACTTAACTGGCGGAAGGAAGAAATGTGTGGCTAGAGCAAGGAGAATCCTCCTGTAGGGTTTTTGAGACCCCATTGTCTCGAGCCTCCATGGGAAGGAGAGATCATTTTCGATGTGGAAAACAATGAAAGATCTATATCAGAACAGCAGCGATCAGAGGAAGCTAGCACTGAAAGACAGCTTCATAAGATCAAGTGTGAAAAGGGAGACACGATCTCTAGATATCTGAACAAGCTCACCACCTACACGGATGAGCTTGGAAGTGTAGGGATCACAACCACTAATGATGACATGGTGAGTCTTGTACTCCTCGATCTTCCTAAGAGCTAGCATAGCTACCAAGACTTGGTTAATGGAAGAGAAAAACTACCAGATTAGGGATGACTTTGGTCAGATCTGATGCAGGAGGAAATAAGAAGAAGCACTAGAGATGGACCCTCATCGAAGCAAGATGATGAGGAAAATCTAGCCTTAACGAGTAAGGCGAGGAAAGGGAAAAGGGATGGCATCCCATCCCAAATCCGGTTCTTCCCATGGTGGAAAGAAGATTGAAAAATTGAAAGTGTGATGATTTCATTGTCATGAAGTGGGCCATTATGCTACGAATTGTCCACAGAAGAAATCCAAGAAGATTTCCTCGAAGGGATGTGATGGTGAGGCATTGGCCTCACAGTTTGAGCTAGATTTCTCACTTATCGCATGCATGGTTTCATCCATGGTGGGATGTGTGTGGTACTTGGATAGTGGAGCTTCATTCCACATGTCAAGTGGCAAGAATCTTTTCAGTACCTTGGTGGAGAAGGATCTCCAGATGCAGATCGAGATGGGCGATGATGGAAAGTACCGTGTTTCAAGTGAAGGTACAATTTTGTTTTAGAGGGAGCATGGAGCTCCCCTCACCCTGACTGATGTAAAGTATGTACCAGGTCTGAAGAAGAATCTTTTGTCTGTCACTATGCTAGAAGATAAAGGCTATGATGTAGTCTTTAGTAAAGGAAAGGTATTCTTGAGGCATATTGGTATTGGACAGACCAAGCGAATCAGGATTAGAGTAAAGAATCTCTACAAGCTTGAGGTAGATGACTGTGTTGCATTGAGTTCCAAAGTAGAGATGGTGCAGAGCCAAGATGTTGGCAAACTATCGCATAGAAGACTGGGCCACTTGTACCATGAAGCCTTGAAGATCATGCAACAGATTTCTACTGGACTACCCAAGGGAAAATTGGAGCAGATGAATACATGCAAAGGTTGTACCTTGGGTAAGTATGCGAAATCTTCCTTTCCGAATTAAGATAGTAGAGCTGGAGCAATCCTGGAGCAAGTTCACTCAGATGTTTGTGGACCTTCCTCTACAGCCTCCATCGCTAAACAAAGGTACTATGTTATTTTTATTGATTATTTTTCTCATAGATGCTGGATCTACTTTATGCAAAAGAAGGATCAGACCTTCTTGAGGTTTTCTGAGTTTAAAGCCTTGGCAGAGAAAGAATATAGAAAGAAACTAAAAGGCATGTGTAGCGACCATGGAGGAGAGTATGTCTCCCAATAGTTTAAAGACTTCTACGCTGCAGAAGGAATTAAACAGGAATTGATGGCACCCAACAACCCACAATAGAATGGGACGGCTGAAAGGAAGAATATATCGATTGTGGGAGCAACTCGAGCGATGTTGCATGACCAAAGCCTACCACTACATTTGTGGGTTGAGGCATGCAATACAGCAACATACTTGCATAACAGAAACCCGCACGTGTACTATGGATGAAGACACCTACGAAAGCATTTTCTGGGAAGTGACCTGATGTAAGTCACTTCTGAATCTTTGGATCATTAGTTTACTGTCATGTGACCAAAGATTCCAGGAAGAAGCTAGACCCAACATTTGAGTTGGGAATACTTATGGGGTACATGGATACACCCTACAACTATCGGGTGTACCTACCTACAACTCAGAGGACAGTGGTACACAAGGATATGAAGTTTGACGAGTAGAAAGCCATGTGCTTATCACTTAAGAGCGATCTCAAGTTGCATGCAGAGGAGGAACTTTCAGTTCCTAATTAGGAGGAGCCTCATATTGATGTGGAGCAGCCACATGCAGAGGATCTGGGAGTGGAGACATCTACTCATGCTAAGACTTCTAAAGATGGGCAGAAACGCTCAAGGGAAATTGATAGGTTGATGCTGGATGTGCGGGAGAATGTGGGATAGACATCTTCTCAGCGTAGACAAAGGAGGTCGACTGAGCGGTACACTAGGTACATGGCCTTGGTTGGGGAGTGTGTAGATAGCGAACCTCATTCATTTGAGGAGATAGTGCAACAACCAGTCTGGGTTGATGCAATGGTAGAGGAGTACGACTCTATCATTTGGAACAGTGTGTGGGATGTTGTCCCAAGACCTTAGGGTAAGTTAGTGATGAGTTCCAGATGGCTTTATAAAGTAAAGCAGGAAGCTAATGGAAGTGTTGAGAAACACAAGGAAATGTTTTTTGCCCGAGGTTTCTCACAGGTCAAGGGGATCGACTACAATGAGACTTTTGCTCCTATAGCAAGGTACTCATCGATTAGATCGATATTGGCACTATCAGCTCAGATGGGGTGGAAGATCCACAAGATGGACGTGAAGACAATATTCCTCAATGGGAAGATTGAGGAGGAGGTGTACATTGAGTAACGAGATGGTTTTGAGACATTTGATCATGAGTCGCATGTGTGTCGAATCAAGAGGGCTTTGTATGGGTTGAAGCAAGCACCCTGTGCTTGGTACACTAGGATCAACAACTATTTCACTGGATTGGGCTTCACCAAGGGTGAAGCAGATGTGAACCTTTACCACATCATGGTAGAAGGTAAACCATTGATCATTGTTCTTTATGTCGATGATCTGATTTTGACAGGCGATGATCAGCTGATATATCAGCTGATATAGTCTTGCAAGGAGGACCTTGCAAGAGAGTTCGAAATGAAAGACATGGGTCTTATGCACTAATTTCTAGGCATGGAGGTTTGGAAGAAAGATGGTGAACTATTTGTGTCTCAAGGAAAGTATGCCAATGAGATACTCAGGCGCTTTCACATGGAGACGTGCAAGCCCATGCAGACTCCTCTAGCTGGGAACTGGAGGAAGGAAGATGCTACTTCAGGTGAGGTAGTAGCTGCTATTGTTTATCGGCAGCTGGTGGGTTGACTTATGTATCTGGTGAACACATGACCCAACTTATGCTTTGCGGTGAACCAGCTGTGTCAAGCTATGGTTCAGCCTACCAAGTTGTTTTGGAAGGCAACGAAGCATGTGTTGAGATACCTCAGAGGCAAATCTTAGTTCAGTTTGCGATACAAATGCATAGAGGGAGTGAAGCTTCAAGGCTTCACAAATGTGGATTGGGCAGGGATTCCATTAGACTAGAAGAGCACTTCTGGAAGAATCCTAAACCTTGGTTCAGCTCCAGTTTCTTGGTGCAGTAGGAAATAAAGATCAGTTGCACTTAGCTTAGTAGAGGCTGAATACATGGCTGCTAGTCAGGCTGCTTGTGAGGCCATTTGGATGTGGAAGATTCTAGTGGGATTTTTTGGTCAGAGGATGGATCCAACTATGATCTACTACAATAACCAGATTTGTATCAAACTCTCTAAGAATCCAGTTTTTCATGATAGGTCCAAGTACATTGATTTCTAGTATCACCATCTTCGAGACTGTGTGGTCAAGAGGATCATGTTATTGTTGTATGTTTCGACCGAGGAACGGGATGCAGATATTTTGACTAGGGCATTGTCAAAATGCAAGTTCGAGTTCCACAGAGATAGGATTTAGGTTACTGATAATCCCTTTCTTGTTGAGAGGGAGTGTTGAAAATAGCAACAAGAAATGCTAAATATAGAAGTGTTAAATTTAGTACTGCTATAAATAGCATTTTGAGATACCTTCCTATTTTAGTTAGTCCTTGAACTAAAATAGAGAAGTAAAAATTTTAATTTGACCTTAGCAACTATTTGTAAAATAATTAATTAATTCACCATGAGTTACTTAGTTGTAGAAAATCAAGCATGAACTATGTGGGGACATGCAACAATTTCTCCATTAATTGAGGAATTTATCCATCAATTAAAGAGATAAGGATGAGTTGTAATTAGTTGGCTTAGTTAACTGAATCAAGTCTAGTTAGATTAACTCAAACAGTTTATTGAATTAATTGTGAGTTCAATTAGTTAATGCATGCATGCATGTAACTGTTGCATGTCAGATTACTAAATATTCTCTCATAAATAACTCATGCATGTCATTTCATACAAAGACCCGTTGAGATCAGAGGGAGGGGCAGTGTATTACCAGTTGCTAGAATATTCCATTGTGAATATCTTTTGCATGCAGAAGGAATTCTTTCCTTGAGGATTGTGCAATTACTTCTTCAGGTTTTGTGAGTGCGATGAGGCCAATTCACACATGTGGCATCACTGGACCCCAAGAAAAATTGCATAAGGAAATAGGAGGCTTGGAGGGCTTGAGGAGGACATATGTCGTGTCTATTCAATCCGTGAGTTGTATTATTTTTATTGCAGAGAAAGCAGGATAGCTTGAGAGCTAACTCTTTTTGTAACTTGAACAAGATTTCCACTTGTATGATAATACAAAGATTGGGCTTTTAGGCTGAGGCTTTCCCCTAGTTATTTCTTTTGTGTTATGTGTGATTGATTTCTCATTCTCAGTTATATGTGTTCTCATTGATCTTTCTCAATTCAATTAAGCTTCCTTGAAGTTTGTTGTAGAAGTAGATCTTATATTTTTCTTTAGTCTATTGCATAATATGTTGATCTACAGTGGGAATTTCTACAAAAACTACTCCTACGCCTCTTAGATTAAGGCTCGGAACTCATAGTTGAAATCCCACGAAGCCTCCTAGATTGACGAACCTATCGATCAACCACTTTTAAATGTTAAGAGAACTTTTTAAAGACTCAAAAAATAAAAACTTGCTGCAATCTAGGAGTAGAGATAACTCACGAACAAATCCCTAAAAATACAACCGAACAAGTGGCTTCCAGGTATTTCCACTTTGGGTGACTAGGACTAGACAACAAAATACAAGAAAGAGAAGATAAGGACCTTCCAAATATTGTTTGGGATAATTACAGCCTAAGCCTCCCAGCGAAGGTATTAGAAACAATTACACTGACCTCTAGGCAATAGCCTTTGTCAGTGCAAGTACCCAAGCTTCGCAAAGGCACCCTCCAGAAGTATAATGAAAGTGATATAACGTTTGTTTCAGGTACCACAGGTATTCTTCCCTATAGTCACCTGTGTGGTCCCTAGGATAGGAAACTAAGGTCCCCATTTGTAATCATAAGTCGGGCAGAACAGTCATTGGTGCAGGATCCAACAAGTAGGAGAGGGGGTATCTCTCTTTCCCTATCTTCACTCGTCCTCGTGCTTCACTCATGTGTTAGAATAGATTTCCCAGACAACTGAACGAGACTAGACTTTGTGTTCTTTAATCAGCTTCTATGTTTTAGTTTAGAGTAGCCTTGGAGATTTTACTCTCCACACACCTATTCCAACGCCCTAAATTCCCTAGACTAGTTGTTGAATCTATGACAAAAAGAATAATCAGGTTCATTTTAAATTAAGCGCTTTATTTTATTGGTTGTTACATAAGTCAAGGGTAATGGAAAGTGAAACTTGTGATGCTCTGACAAAAAAATAAATAAATAGAAAACTAGGCTATATGTGAAATGCAAGTTCTTTTTGTTAGATGAAAATTGATCTTTACAGGGTTCTATGAGAAACATATGAAAGAAAAAACCCTTTTTCCCTTTTAAAAACGCTCACACATTCATCATCTATCTAAAGATACTTAAAAAAGAAATTCCTAAAATGCAAACTACATAATGCATACTAAAACAAGGAGAAACAAACATCCAAGAAAAAGATATCTCAAGCAAAGCAAATTCCAACTTCAAACAAAAATCTGCACACTTGTTGATAAACAAAAAGATCAAATCAAAGAAAAGAAAGGAAAAAAACAAATGTTTTCTCACTTTTTCCTTTTAAGTTCTTTGAATAAAAGATTCAATAACAAAAAACAACTATTGACCTCAAGATCAAAATCAAGTGAAAAGACACCAAAGTTCACCAACCATAAACAATCACCAAAATGATAGGACAAACAAAAGATCAACAACACTTGAATAACCTGATCTAAAGGACACAAAAAATATTCAACAAACAAAATATCTCATAAAACCAAAATCCTTCACTGAACCAAAATTTCAAATAGTTCTCAAACCAACAAGAAGAAACAAAAAGAGGCAACTTCATGAATGCAAATGAAGCAATGAAAATATTAGATATTAAGGCAAGTTGAAAAACAACTCTTTATTCTAGATGTATAGAATAGTCAGACACTTTACCAAAAGATATGAAATCCAAACTCAAAAGTACAAAACATCACAAAATAGAAAACCCTAGGTTGACAAAATAGTTTTTCAAAAAGAGACAAAGAAATTGAAACTAGCAAGAAACCGATCATTCCAGACTGCAAATGGATCTAAAAGAGCAAGAAGGTGAGGCTACTTCCCAAAAATGGAGGAAACATTTTGATAAATTCAAATTTTCTAGATATATACGACTATGTATAAGGAAAGTTGTGTTGAGTATGGAGCATGATTGTTCAGAGGCCTTTTGTTTCAGCCGGATGTATACCCCAAGAAGTTTGTACACCCCTCCATGCAAGGTGGTGTGGGGGGGTCTTGTCCCCCTCACAAGGGTTCGGGGGGGCCGATCCCCCCCGGCTGGGGGGTCCAGGGGCCAACAGTCCCTCAGCGGGGGTTTTGGGGGCAGTGCCTTTGAAGCTAAAAACATATGTAAAATTGCCTTGTAAAAGTATAGTAATTTCTAGTCAATCTGGACCGTTCATTAGGCAGATGATCTGACGATAGACCTTATGTTTAGTTTAGGGTTTTTTACCCTAGAAGGAAACCCCTCTCTTTGTATGAGGGCATTGTATTTGAGGTTGTGTAATAGATGTGTATTCTCTAAGCGAGAAGCAGAGAGGTGAGGCTGTGAGAGAAAATAAAGGATATTACAACGGATTTCTTGTAGGTTGTGTCTCTTCATTTTGCTAGATAATAGAAAGGAAGGACTAGCTGTTGAGGGTGGACATAACCCAAACTGGGTGAACCACGTATATCTGTGTCTCTCTGGTTTATGTGTTTTCTATGTTTATATTTCTGCAATATTTTATGTGTTCCATTGCTCCGTAATATATAATTTTCTAACAACTGGTATCAGAGCCGAAGGTCTATTTGGCTGATAAACTCACAGGGAAGAAGGGTTTCTAGTTCGAGTGGGAGCAATGGCGGAAGATGGTAAGTTTAGGTTCAAGAAATTTAACGGCCAAGACTTCTCGCTATGGAAGATGTAGATGGAAGATTATCTGTATCAGAAAGATCTATATCTACTATTGGGTGGAAAAACAAAAATGCTGATGAGTATGACAGATGAAAAATGGAACCTTCTTGATAGAAAGGAACTCGGAATAGTACGGTTGTGCCTCACAGCGTCGGTCGCCTTCAACATTTCGAAGGAAACAACGACAGAGGGTTTGATTAAGGCATTGGAGAAACTATATGAA
>APFE030676438.1:1273-21187 GCA_000404065.3 Pinus taeda | reverse complement strand
AGATGTCAGAAGGTGGATCTGTTGCAAACCATTTAAATGATTTTAATACTGTTACAAGTCAGTTATGTTCTGTAGGGGTAAACTTTGATCATGAAGTTAGAGCTCTACCAGAAAGTTGGAATGGTTTAGTAATGGCCATTAGTAACTATGTTTCTGCATCTAGTACTTTAAAGTTTGATGATGTTGTCGGTGCTATCCTTAGCGAGGAAATGCGACGGAAAAGCTCCAGTGAGACATCGAGTAATGCTTTGAGTGTAGAGTCTATGGGAAGAAAAATGGAAATAGGAAAGAGCTCAGGATATCGCAGTAAATGAAGGAAAGGCAGATCCAAGTCCAGATCGGGGATAGTGTGCTGGAAATGCGGAAAGAAAGGACACCTAAAGAAAGACTGTAGATCTCGGAAGGGAAAAGAATGAGATGCACAACAAGAAAACAATCATGAAGCAAATGTGATAGGTGAGGTGTCACAAGATGCTTTGATTCTTTCTTTCGAAAATTTTATTGATTCCTGGGTGGTAGATTTAGGGGCCTCATTTCATGCCACACCTGATAAGAAATACTTTCATGACTATGTTCAAGGAGATTTTGGACAAGTTTGTTTGGGTGATGATAGACCCTGTAAAATTGTTGGAATGGGTAAGGCTCTTGTAAAACAGCAAAATGGAAACCAATGGCTACTAAATGAGGTAAGGCATGTTCCAGATCTAAAGAAAAATCTAATTTCAGCAGGGCAGTTAGGCGGTAAAGGTTGTGTGACAACTTTCATAGATAAAGCTTGGAAGGTCACCAAAGGAGCCCTGGTAATAGAAAAAGGTGAAAAGGTTGGTACATTGTATTGCAATGGTATTTCTAACTCTGTTAATGCTTTAACTTCCAAAGGAGCAGATGCAGCATTATGGCATCATAGGCTCAAACACATGAGTGAAAAGGGGATGAAGATTCTTTGCTCAAGGAATTTGTTGTTGGGTTTGAAGAATGTTGATTTGGACTTCTATGAGAATTGCATTTATGGAAAACACAAGAGAGTCAGATTTCTGAAAGTTGGGAAAGAAAAGAAGAGTGAAAAATTAGAGCTTGTGCATACAGATGTATGGGGACTTTCTCAGGTATCATCTCTCGGTGGCTCTCATTATTATGTTACTTTTATTGATGTTGCAACTAGAAAAACTTGGATTTATTGTATTAAGAATAAATCTGATGTATTTGATACTTTCAAGAAATGGAAAGCTTTGGTTGAGATTGAGACAGGAAAGAAATTGAAGTGTCTTAGATTAGACAATGGGGGTGAATATTGCAGCAAATATTTTGATAGGTACTATTCAGAGCATGGAATTTGTAGAGAGAAGACAGTTCCAAGAACACCACAAGAAAATGGTGTGTCAGAAAATATGAACAGAACAATCATGGAGCGTGCAAGGTGCATGAGATTGCATGCAGGATTGCCTTTATAGTTTTGGGCAGATGTTGTAGATATTGTTGTTTATCTAATAAACAGAGGGCCTTCAGGTTCCTTGGATGGTGGTTTTCCAGAGGAAGCATGGACAAGTAAAAAGGTAAACTGCTCCTTTTTAAAGCCTTTTGGTTGTGAGGCCTTTGTCCATATTGATAAAGAAAACAGAAAAAAAAACTTGAGGTAAAGTTAAAGAAATGCACCTTTATTAGATATAGTGTTAATGATTTTGGTTATCGCTTATATGATTACAAAAATCAAAAAATAATTAGGAGCAGAGATCTAATATTCAATGAAAAGGTCTTGTATAAGAATCAGTTGCAGGGAAAGAAACAGGAAAAAGAAAACAAGGAATATACGGTCCTTGATGAGATCACTGAAAAAGTAAAGGTACCTAAAAATAATAATAATCAACAACCACCAAAATTGCAACAGGCACCCCAAACACCTGAAAGTGGTGTTAGAAGATCTACCAGGATAAGTAGACCCTCGGAACGATACTCTCCTTCATTATATTATTTATTGTTGACCAATTCTGGTGAACTCGAATGTTATGAAGAAGCAATGCAGGTTGGAAGCAGGAAGAAGTGGAAGCTAGCCATGGAAGAAGAGATGGAGTCCTTAATGCATAACCAGACTTGGGACTTATTCAGGTTGTCTGCAGGTCAAACTACATTGCAGAATAAATGGGTTTACAATCTGAAGGAAGAAGATGGAGGAAAACAGAGGTACAAAGCTAGACTTGTGGTGAAGGGGTCTGCACAGAAGAAAGGTATTGATTTTGATGAAATATTTTCTCCTGTTGTTAAAATGACTTCAATCAGAACTATTTTAAGTCTAGTAACAGTTGAAGATTTGCATCTTGAGAAGTTAGATGTAAAGATAGCCTTTCTCCATGGGGATTTGGAAGAAGAGATATATATGCAGCAACCACAAGGATATGAAGTGAAAGGGAAGGAGAAACTAGTGTGCAGGTTGAAGAAGAGCTTGTATGACTTAAAATAGGATCCAAGGTAGTGGTATCTAAAATTTGACAAGTTTATGTCTAAACAAAGTTATACTAGATGTCACTCTGATCATTGTGTTTATCTAAAAAACAAAAATGATGGCAGCTATATTATATTGTTATTGTATGTAGATGACATGCTTGTTGCAGGGTCTAACATGCAAGAAATAAATGTGCTCAAAAGAAAATTGGCAAATTCATTTGCAATGAAGGATTTGGGAGGCTCAAAACAAATCCTTGGTATGAGAATAACTAGAGATAGGAAAAATCGTAAATTAACATTGTCTCAGAATGAGTACATACAAAAGGTGTTGAAAATATTTAATATGCACAATGCAAAACCAATTACTACACCTTTTGCTAGTCATTTCAAACTTAGTAAGGAAATGTGCCCAAAGACCCAAGAAGACATGGATTATATGTCTAAAGTTCCATATGCATCAGCAGTTGGAAGCTTAATGTATCCAATGGTCTGCATAAGGCCTGATATTGCACATGCAGTGGGAGTTGTAAGTAGGTACATGAACAATCTAGGAAAGGAACATTGGATGGCAGTGAAAATGGATTCTAAAATATTTGAAAGGTACCACAAATCAAGCATTATTCTTTGGTGGTTCAAACATTTCCTTACAAGGATAGGTTAATGCAGATATGGCAGGTGACAAAGATAACAGGAGGAGAACTATAGGATATGTATTTACTGTTGGTGGAATAGTTGTCAGTTGGGTTTCAAAAATCCAAAGTGTTTTTGCACTTTCAACAACTGAAGCAGAGTATGTTGCTGCTACAGAGGCTAGTAAAGAAATGATTTGGTTACAAAGGTTTATGGGTGAATTGGGTAAGGAGCATGATATAGGCATGTTATATAGTGATAGCCAAAGTGCCATTCATCTTGCAAATAACTCAACATTTCATTCCAATACTAAACACATAAAGCTCAAGTACCATTTCATACAATCAGTGTTGGAAGATGAAGAGTTGAAGCTGGAAAAGATACACACTAGCCAGAATCCTGCAGATATGCTAAAAAAAGTTGTAACTAGGGAGAAACTGAGAATATGCTCAGTTTCAATTGGTCTTCAAGGATGACGATGAAGATTAGAAACAGCCAGGTCCAAAGCAGAGTCATTGTCAAACAAATGAAGCAGCGGTCGAGTTGCCACAATCATTCTCCAAGTGGGAGATTGTTGAGTATGGAGCATGATTATTCTGAGGTCTTTTGTTTCAACCTGATGTATGCCCTAGGAAGTTTGTACACCCCTCCACGTGGGGGGGTGCGGGGGGGCCAATCCCTCTTGGCTGGGGGGTCTATGGGCCAGGAGTCCCCTAGCGGAGGTTTCGGGGGAAACGCCCCCGAAGCTAAAAACATATGTAAAATTGGCTTGTAAAAGTATAGTAATTTCTAGCCAATCTAGACCATTCATAAGGCAGATGATCTAATGGTAGAACTTATGTTTAGTTTAGGGTATTTTGCCCTAGAAGGCAACCCCTCTCTTTGTATGAGGGCATTGTATTTGAGGTTGTGTAATAGATGTGTATTCTCATAGCGAGAAGCAAAGAGGTGAGGTTGTGAGAGAAAACAGAGGGTATTACAACGGATTTGTTGTAGGTTGTGTCTCTTCATTTTTCTGGATAATAGAAAGGAAGGAATGGCTATTCGGGGTGGACATAGCCCAAACTAGGTGAATCACATATATCTGTGTCTCTCTAGTTTTATGCGTTTTTTGTGTTTATATTTCTGCAATATTTTATGTGTTCCATTTCTCAGTAATATATAATTTTCTAACAAGTTGTATGTATATGCTATTGTGTCTGAAGAAACACACGTGTACATGGGTTTCTTTGAAAGAAACCATGTTGTACACGACTGTGTACAAAGAAAAACCCGCATATGTAAAAAATAGGGAAAAATAAAAAGTACAAGCCTGATCCAAAAGATCAAACTAACTTCTCGAACTACAAATAAATCAATAAGACTAGAAAAATCAAGAAAAAATATAGGAAAGCCTAGAACAAGAATAAAACAACCCTTCTAGGAAATACAAGACAATATTCCCTAGTAGAGTCACCAATTCTATTCGCGAGAGAGACCTCCCTTAGGTAAGGGTTGACAACCTCAACATAGCAAAGGTAGACTATCAACAAGAAGCACTCATTTAAGCAAGAAAAGTACGAAAACTACTAAAGTCTACTTTGTGAAGAATACCCAAAGGTCCTATGTTTAATGTCGATCCCGTAAGGTCAAAACCCTCTACTTTCTCCAAAGTGTTCTGACCTGCAACACAAACCAGACAAGCATATACTTATAAAGTAGTTCAAACAATGTGCATAATAAACATTTTAGATCATCAAGTATAGATATATAAAAAAATGAATTATTATACATGAATTATAAAAAACATGATATCACAACATTTCAAGAACAAGACAAAGCTTCTTTATTGATATCAATAAATAGTAGTGGAAGAATACAACCTGATTCGACCACTGCACCAACAAACCTTCCTCTGGATCCATCTAGCCCAAGGCTCAATGATCACCTCTCAACATGTGCAGAAGAATGTCATATAATGGAAGATAAACATCTCTAGAAGGAAACAAGGGTTTCCTATGATTGGGAGTGCAGGAGGCACATGGAAAATCAAACTTGATCTAGGGAAAAAAGGACTATAATGTCGATATCCTATCTCCTTATATCTTTTAGGCCTTCCCATGAGGTGTATAAATACCAGCATAAATCAATTGATTCAGTTAGGCCACGGGCTTCTGTAGGTAGGATTTTGGTGAAACTCATAAACCCTGCCTGATAAATAGGAAATATTTTATTTTTTTCATATTTTAAATTATGTATGCAAGTTTGGTATTATGGTACCCACATGTAAATGCGTATTTATAAGGGCAGAGTCATGTATGGTTTTTTTTCCTTTCTTTTAATAAATGACCAATTCTTAAAGGGAAAGGGTTTCCCAAGGCCATATAAGAGAATCATAACTACGGGAGTGTTGAATAATGTTATAACACCATATATGATATCTTTAGTTTGTAGTACAACTAATTATCTTAATTTTCTATGAATTGCTACACATAAGCCTATTTGTTGTAGTATTACACTATCACCACATTATTACTCATACATTGCATTATAATGCACTCTTACAACACATTTACTTCCACTCAACTACACATTAACATAGTCAGGGATCCATATGCAACTTGACTGCATGAATAGTACACCACCTCTAATCTCTACCTCAATTGGTTATTTCATGCCCTATTCATTGGCTCTACATTAAATCACCATTGCACCTCAACGTTCAACATAATTTCACTCACAATTTTAACTATAAGTTCATGACTAAGTATAGCACAAGAGCCCTTTTCATTAATATTTTCCAAGTGATTTGATTGTATGGTAAGGCACTGGGACTATTGGTTTAAAATCCATTTATAATATACCCATGGGTTAAGCCTTTAACTAAATATATTGCTTTGGTATATAGTTATGCACTAAGCAGTTAGACTTTTCTCCTCATGACTTGTGGTGGGAATCACAAGCTTATACACATTATTGGGTATTGGGATTTTCGTTATATTCCACACATTGATGTGCTTGATAGATAGAGCCTGATATGGCCTAGCTCCATGGTGTCAAACCCTTAACACCTTGTGACACTGGTGGTGACCATATGCTATAACTAATGCACATAAAAGATCGAGTATCAGGGTGGTCCACTTCATATCCGTGCTTCAATTGTCTAATGGCCTAATGGGATGATAGGCTCCATAATGCTATCAAAGTTCAAGCTTTCCAATTCGCCCATTTAATTTTGAATGGTATGTAAATATTTTAACATTGCGAGACCTTACAAAATAACTTCTTGATGTAGATCCCAAAACATCCATAACTACCACATCATTCCACTATGAACCAATCACAGCTTGCCACATGTGCCTTTTTTCCAAGTTAGTTGGCACATACTTTCTTCCATATCACGTGAGACCACTTTCATAATCAATTTGTTTCATCCTCCCATCGCTCCAGTGCTTGGTGGTCCAAAAATCCTTAGATTGATATGACCCCACCTTTCTCCAAGGCTTCTAACGTCGAAGCCACCAATATGTTAAAGCAAAAATTTTTATAAGGAAAAATTCTCGCTCAAATCCAAAGGTTTTCCATGTCATGCTAGCGGGGACAAAGAATAACTTGCCACATGGTGTCATATTGTTATACAGAATTTATACCTACGGATAAGTATATCTTCCCTAAGTGGGTAGTTACACTTAGAACAACTAAAGTAAATATGTTTAACTTTTTCCTACAATAAACAGATAAGATAAAAGAACCTACTTGTGATCCTTCGCTTCCTTTGATCTCCTTTGAGTTGCTCCCATCGCTCCCACTCAAACTAAATTCGCTCAATTGGTACCTGCCAAAATAAACAGAATATGACAACAATTAAAGCATATGATCTATTTATTGTAAACAAATGGAATCAACAACATTTGAACATACATTCATCATATATATAGACAAAAGTATTGGAAAAGGAACAAACAACTTTATTGATTGATAGAAGGAGAAATTACACCCAATGTTGTTCGATCTCATGTCACTCATCCAGCTTATTCCAAGCCCTCATCACACCAATAGCAACATCAATTCAGCAGCATAACATTACTTTGACAATGATTTCAAGTCTCTAAACCAACAATATTTCTCTATAATATCCAAGCTCCTTGGCTCTATGATGGGAGGCAAATTTATAGATGAATGCAAGTGGTTTTGTCATTAATATGGCATTGAATGGTTTTCCATAATTGGATGATTAGTTTCCATGTTCAAAGGGATAAGAGGATAGAGGATTAGATGATCCAAGGCTATCCTAAGTCGAGCTCATATTGATAGGATAGGAGCTAGGTTCCTTTTAAAAGGCTCTAGAAAGGAGGAATATACTCAGGATCCAATGAACATTTCAAGGATTCTCGCCTAGTGTAAGCTTAAGTGGGCTTATGTGCTCTGCAACACAACCTTGAATGGAGCTACCTACTCTGTAGAGCACTTACCCCTGACCAAGGGTGCGCTGGTGACCCAAGGAAGCACTTCAACAGGGTTTGAAGTGAGGAAACACTCATGGATGAAAGCACTCAATGAGGTCGCATGTCTAGGGCATGTAGAAACTAAATTAGGGTTTGATAGACCCTATTTACACTAATCTAATCGTTGGGAGTGATGTTCCCAAATAGACCTGTAACACCTATTCCACCTCATCACTGCCATGATGTACTTCACCAAGTCACACTAGGTCGACCTTGGCTTTTTACATTAAAAAAACACTCTAGTTCTTGGTGCCTAGGTACCCTGGGGAGGGACTCCTCATTGGTACATCACTTGCCAAGTCACACTCCACATTAGATGTTTTCACCAATCAAAGCATGCCACATGTCAATTGTTGACATGTTCTTACCATGCTTCACTCACCAATTGTTCATTTGACCACCTAAAAATGTTGAAAATGAGTGCCACATGTCATCATCTCTAGTTTCCACCCCATCAAACTTTGCCACATAGCACCACTGGTCATGCCACCTGGTCTTTTTAAAACAAAATTACACTTTGGTACTCGAGAACTGGTATAGTTAACCCATGCTTAATCCTAATTAATTAATCATTAAAAGTGGATTAGGAATTGTGATTAATGCAAACTGGGTTTGCGGTAAAACATGATATCTAGTTATAAAATTTAGGCCTTTTTCAAATTTTGTATACTAGATTATGTTGTACGCCTTTCTACTAGTTCTCAACCTACCATGCATGTTCATATTGGCTTGTACCTGTTAGCTCCTGCTGCAGCAGGTATTCATTTTTCATGATTGGCATTTCACAGGCCAAATATGTCGTACCTTGCTTGCTGCAATGCTCCATATTTGCTCAAACAGTCTCCAAATGAAGAAGGCTACTTCAAGTTCATTCAATTGCCTTCAAATTTTGTAAAGTTATCCCGGTATCGCTACTTTGAGTTAAAGGGAGGTCCAAACAGTTTAATCTTGGTCTCCCTAGGTTTAAATTTCATGTTTTAGAATATAGAGATTGTAAATCTGTCCAAACAGTTTAATCTTGGCAGATTCTTAGATAGGTAGAGAAACATAAGAGCCCAACAGCTTAATCTGGGCTCCGGAAGAAATAAGGGTAGTATGTAGATAGGAAAGCATCAAAAGAAAAATGAGCGACGGGTTTGCAAGTCTAAGTGCACCCCAAAACAAAAGAAGAAAAAATGTTAGGCAAGTAGGCTGGGTAGGTAGTTCTGAGGCCGCTGAAATTGCTGACCAGTTCCAAGTTTTCAGGTATCATATCAGGCAGAACATAATCAGCAAAGATTTGTAAGCAAAAAGGTTCAAATGAGGTATAATTGACTCTCCTTCTCTGTTTTCCCCAATCATTAACTAACATCCCCAAAAGAGGTCAAGATCTGCTTGACACCTCTTAAGTTCCATCATCTTCATAACTCCGGCTTGAGTAAAGATCTTCTTTACTCAAAGTTGTTCCATATTTTCTTCCCAAAGTATGGTCCTACCCCCTTGTAACAGCCTAAGCTCTCCCGAACTTAGCGCTTTCTTACCATCTCCATATTAACCACTAACATTATTATTTATCTCCCTATTCTTCCCATCCCCTTATTAATATTAAGTAAAATCCCCCTACGTAATATCCCTCCCCCTGGTTGAAAATAACCATAAGTACTCCCAGTAATTGCTCAGTTTATCTGAAACTCAGCAAGAACCCTTGACCTCCAAAACCACCTCCCAGATAAAATCCCTCTGAGGAAATTGGACCCCTTCCGAAACCTCAAATGCCCTTCACACCCACTTACTTGCTCTTTCCTCCTCAAAGCCATATCGCATCGCGACCTCGCACTCTCATCTCCATGCAAGTCATCACCCATCCGTCTCCGCCGATGCGATATCGGTGATCGGTGATCGCAAGTGCCGAGTGTCCAACTCATTCACCCCTTCATTTCCCCTCGACTCGATATTGCGATATCGCTGATCAACAGTCGCAAGCGCTGAGTGTCCAACCCAAGTACCCCGTTCCCCGCCGACGTGATATCACGATATCGCATCGGAGTTTCTTCATCACATTATCTTCAGCACTTCACCACGTCACTCTATACCAGGGACCCACAGCTAACGTCATCCGCCGTACAGCCGACGCCATGCTTACATCAGCAGCCAGAAAGCCGAAAACTTTGCGCAGGAAGAAAAATCGCACTTCGGAGCTCCAGATCAAGAAACAGAGGCAGTTTCCGATGCGCGATTAGCGCGAAGCGCTAATTGCGCATCGCTATGGGAAATAGGCCATTTCGAGGAATCTTCAGGGAATCTTCTGATTTCTTAGCCCATTGCGCATCGAAAAAGCCCGAAAATCACCTGATCGTGCCAAAAGGATCTGGTTTAAAGACAACAACAGATCAATCACAAAGTTTAAAGTGTATCAGATCAAATCATCAGGCATAAAATGTGTCAAAGAGTATCAGTCGACGGTGGCAAAGAGTATCAGTGAATATCAGTAGCGACAAAGAGTATCAACGAATATCTTGAGCAACGGCCCGAAGTAGGAGAACATTTAATATCTTCCAGCAGATTCATAGAAAGAGGGCGAAACTAGTTGAAGCTCTCAAGTCGTAATTATTGCACATTCAATTCACTCCAGAGCCGAACTGCAGTTCCTGAAGCACAATCACTCCAACAGCACCGCATCTGGTCCCCAAGGGCCACCTCGTCACCTGTTCTGATCCAGCTGCCCCCAGCACAGCCAAAAAGATTTACTTGCATTGAATTCCAGCAACACTTAGATTTTTGAAGAGTTCTAAGAAGACCTGTCAAGGTCACTTGTAATGATGCCTTTCCGATATTTTGCTTATAAAAACCACCCTAATCAATGTTGTGAGGGGTTGGTTGGTTGGTAGTAGTTGTTGGTCAGTCTTCTTTCCAGCATTTTCTCTGAGCAAAGACTCGCACTATAACTGTCATAATTTCCATAATCAAAGATTGCGAAGGCATGGATTGTGAAACTACTTGATGTTTTCTCTTGGCCAATGAATGATCACGGAATTCCTGTGCTTCTACATGATCCAATAAGTGTTCCTCTCCTATGTTTAATTTTATATTTTTTACCACCTTTCTGCCTTTCTAAATTGCAGGAAAAAAGAATTGCTTAAGATTTGTTTCATTACACCTTAAGTTCAATTTCTGCATTTTTCAATGTTTTCTTCAGAAACAGTTATGAGCTTGTATTCTTAAATGATCTGGTTTACGCTGTTTCTTTCACATATGAGTGCATTTCTTAGGAATTCTTAACTGCTCCTGGATCCCATTCATCCATTTCTCCTCTTTGTCAACATGATGAAATGATTCTCCTTTGCCTTTCATCCCGAGTGTCCACCTCCGTATTCCAGCAGACCGAGAATTGTATCTCTGTGTGGCTATCCCGCTCCGTTCCCCTTTGTGACCAAGAAAACGCCTCGCAAGCCTCATCTGTGACTCCATTGCAATGGTTCGAAACTTATCACACCTTACCATGCCTCTTTGTTCGAGAATCCTACCTTCTTTCCAATCACAATCAACATTCCCTTGAAGTCAGAAAGCTAGCCTAAAATCATCAACTAAGGTTGAATCAAAAGGAGAGAGCCCTCTCTGATTGCAGGTGGGCTAGAACCTGCAATCAAAAGATTGGTTTGTGGTTACCTCGGCCGTATCCCTATTAGGAGCCTAGGGACAACCTGAGTGATAACATAATGGCGACTCCACTGGGGACCTCCTCAGATAAATCAATGCAACCACTCTGCAGCCTTACAGAGGAAGAAACCGACTTGTAAAAGCCTCGGTCGACCTGTATCTGCGCACTCCATTGGGGATTCAAGCGCTCTGTTCATCTTTAAACCCCACTGGAGGAAGTGCTCCTGTTCTTCAAAGCTTGTCATGCTTAGTTCTGATCTTTGATGGTGGACAGAGATCAGGCACTTCAGAGTCTAGACATCCACCTGGCGACTCCACTTCAATTTCAATCAAAGGCTCCACTGAGGAACGAACCAAATGTTACAGCCAAGTGCCCCATGTATTAACAACAAGAGAGAATGACCGAATCCTGGGAGGAACTTCCGATAGAGGAAGCTTTAGAAAAATGCAGAGAAAGTTTATCAGAGTTTGAGCTTAATGAAGAATTTTTCAGAGTGGTATTGTCAAAAATACCAGGCGGCCGGAATAAACTTTTCCTTGAGTTTGTTGTGGAAAAATATGAGAATGAAATTGAACTCTTGGGAGCTCAAAGACAGTCTTATGATTTCCGCAACCCTCAAGAGTTTTACCAAAATCTTCCTCCTCCAGTTCACAAGGAAATAGTGTTGTCTCCTGAATTACAGTTTGAGTATGATCTGGGTTCCAAGGGAAAGACAGAAGGATCATCTGCTAGGCTCATTACCGAAGATGCAGCTGCTCCTTCCAACCCAAAGAACCCAGAATCATGCCGAAGCCTCCATGCCCCTATTCAGGAGGGAACACTGTTGCCTGAGGACCTGCAGATTCTGTGTGATCTGGGTTCCAAGGGAAAGACAGAAGGATCATCTGCTAGGCTCATTACCGAAGATGCAGCTGCTCCTTCCGACCCAAAGGATCCTGAATCATGCCGAAGTCTCCCGTCCTCAACTCAGGAGAAGATGCTGCTACCTGCTGATTCACAAACTCTGCATGATTCTATTGACAATACAGAACGACTGACTGCCAGGCTTACCACCGAGGACGCAGCCGCCCCGTCTGTCCAAGAAGAAGAAGAAGAAGTTCTCTCACAGGGTAAGTTCATCGATCCAATCGCAGACTACATGGAACTTCGGCTTAACAAAATTTTGTTAACGTGTTTTCTCAGTGAAGACCGTATGCTTCAGCAGCAAGTGATAGAGGCCACAATTTTGGTTATAAAAGCATATGCCCGAATGATGCTTTTACGTTCAGAAACGATCAGTCAGCAAGTTCATCTCGTTTCACAGTTGCTTAAATGGCTGCACTGGTTGTTTGATTTCACCTAACGGCAAAGTAACTGCTGGTTAGGGTAGGTAGGTAGAAGGAATAAAGCGGCCGGAGAAAACAAGTTTTGCAGAAGACAGCAAGAAACTAAGACCAAGGCGTTCTGACTTGCTGTTCTTGACTTCTCACAAGGAGAAGCCATCCTCGAGTGGAGCCACTGTCAGTTGCCTGCTGCAGTAGGTTATTCATTTTTCATGATTGGCATTTTACAGGCCAAATATGTCGTACTTTTCTTGCTGCAATGCTCCATATTTGCTTAACAGTCTCCAAGTGAAGAAGGCTACTTCAAGTTCATCCAATTTGCCTTCAAATTTTGTAAAGTTATCCCAGGATCGCCATTTTTCGGTTAAAGGGAGGTCCAAATAGTTTAATCTTGGTCTCCCTAGGTTTAAATTTCCTGTTTTAGAATATAGAGATTGTAAATCTGTCTCAACAGTTTAATCTTGGCAGATTCTTAGATAGGTAGAGAAGCAGAGGAGCCCAACAACTTAATCTGGGCTCTGGAAGAAATAAGGGTAGTATGTAGATAGGAAAGCATCAAAAGAAAAATGAGCGACGGGTTTGCAAGTCTAAGTGCACCCCAAACAAACGAAGAAAAAATGCTAGGCAAGTAGGTTGGGTAGGTAGTTCTGAGGTTGTTGAATTGCTGACCAGTTCCAAGTTTTCAGGTATCATATCATGCAGAACATAATCAGCAAGGATTTGTAAGCAAAAAGGCTCAAATGAGGTATAACTGACTCCCCTTCTCTGTTTTCCCCAATCATTAACTAACATCCCCAAAAGAGGTCAAGATCTGCTTGACACCTCTTGAGTTCCATCATCTTCATAACTCTGGGTTGAGTAAAGATCTGCTTTACTCAAAGTTGTTCCATATTTTCTTCCGAAGTATGGTCCTACCCCCGTAACAGCCTAAGCTCTCCCGAACTTAGCGCTTTCTTACCATCTCCATATTAACCACTAACATTATTATTTAGCTCCCTATTCTTCCCGTCCCCTTATTAATATTATGTAAAATCCCCCTATGTAATATCCCTCCCCCTGGTTGAAAAATAACCATAGCAACTCCCGGGAATTTTTCAGTTTATCAGAAACTAAGCAAGAACCCTGACCTCCAAAACCACCTCCTAGATACTATGGACTCCTTCCAAAGTATAAAATTCCCCCAAGGTAATCGGACCCCTTCCGAAACCTCAAAAGCCCTTCACACCCACTTACTTACCTTTTCTCCTCAAAACCGTTTTCGCGTCGGAACCTCGCACTCTCATATTCATGAAAAACATCGCCCATCCGTCCCCCGCCGATGCGATATTGCGATATCGGTGATCAGCAATCACAAACGCCGAGTGTCCAGTCCATTCACCTTGCCGTCTCCACCGATGCGATATCGCAATATCGCATATCGGCAGTCGCAAGCGCCAAATGTCCAACCCAATGATCCCCCTCTTTCCCCGCCGACGCGATATCGTGATATCGCATCGGAGTCTCTTCACCACAGTACATCCAGTATCTCACCACGTCACTCTATACCAGGGACCCGCAACTGACGTTATCCGCCGTGTAGCCGACACCATGCTTACGTCAGCAGCCAGAAAAGCCGAAAAATCTTCGCGCAGGGAGAAAAATCGCACTTTGGAGCTCCAGATCAAGAAACGGAGGCAGTTTCCAATGCGCGAATAGCGCGAAGCACTATTCGCGCATCGCTATAGGAAATAGGCCATTTCAAGGAATCTTCAGGGAATCTTCTGATTGCCGAGCCCACTGCGCGCCGAAAGAGCCCGAAAATCGCCCAATCGTGCCAAAGGATTCGGTTTGAAGACAGCAGTAGATCAGTCACTGAGTTTAAAGTGTATCAGATCAAATCAGCAGGCATCAAGCGTGTCAAAGAGTATCAGTCGACGGCGGAAACCATCAATGTAGCGGCAAAGTGTATCAGAGAATATCCTTAGCAGCAGCCCGAAGCAAGAGAAAATTGAATATCTTCCAGCAGATTCATAGAATAAAAGCGAAACCACTTGAAGCTCTCAAATCATAATTATTGCACATTCAATTCACACCAAAGCCGAACTGCAGCCCCGAAGCACATTCACTCCAGCAGCACCGCATCTGGTCCCCAAGGGCCACCTCGTCACCTGATCCGATCCAGCTGCCCCCAGCGCAGCCAAAAAGATTTACTTGCATTTAATTCCAACAGCATTTAGATTTTTGAAGAGTTCTAAGCAGACCTTTCAAGGTCACTTGTAATGATGTCTTTCTGATATTTTGTTTATAAATGCCACCCTAAGCAATGTTGTGAGGGGTTGGTTGGTTGGTAGTAGTTGTTGGTCAGTTTTCTTTCCAGCATTTTCTCTGAGTAAAGACTCGCACTGTAACTGTCATATTTTTCCATAATCAAAGATTGTTGAAAGCATGGATTGCGAAAACAACTTGATGTTTCTTCTGGCAAGGAATGATCACAGAATTCCTGTGTCTCTACATGATCCAATAAGTGTTTTTCTTCCCTGTTTTACTTTATGTTTTATCACCTTTCCATCTTTCTAAATTGCAGGAAAAAAGAATAGCTTAAGATTTGTTTCATTACACCTTAAGTTCAATTTCTGCATTTTTCAATGTTTTCTTCAGAAACAATTATGAGCTTGTATTCTTAAATGATATGGTTTACCCTGTTTCTTTCACATATGAGTGCATGTCTTAGGAATTCTTAACTACTCTGCGATCCCACTCATCCACTTCTCCTCTTTATCAGCATGATGAAATGATTCTCTTTTGCCTTTCATCCTTGATGTTCATTCCGTACTTTCAGCAGACCAAGTATTGTATCCTGTGTGGCTATCCCGCTCCGTATCCCCTTGTGACCAAGAAAACACTCGCATGCCTCAATCTGTGACTCCATGCCCAATGGTTCGAAACTTATAACACCTTATTGTGCCTCTTTGTTCGAGAATCCTACCTTCTTTCCAATCACAGTCAACATTCCCTTGAAGTCAGAAAGCTAGCCTAAAATCATCAACTAAGGTTGAATCTAAAGGAGAGAGCCCTCTCCGATTGCAAGTGGGCTAGAACCTGCAATCAGAAGATTGGTTTGTGGTTACCTCGGCCGTATCCCTATTAGGAGCCTAGGGACAACCTGAGTGATAACAGTACCTATGGGTGCTTCTACCCGTATAGGCTGATATCGATATTCAATCTCCCAAGGTGGTCATACCGATCCTTGCTTCCTGGGGAAACCTATAAACTCCCAACCTCATACCAGTTCCCACTTCCCAGGGAGGTCTCTAAACCCTTGACCTCATACTGGTCCCTGCTTCTCGTGGAAGTCTATATTGGCTCAAGCTCCAATATTCCATGCCATTTTATAACTCAACTCATTGGCACATGTCAATCCCTATTGCTGCCATGTGTTTAGGTAATTTCTAAGTCTCACCTTCCAATCATCCGTTTAGTTTTTTAAGAAAACTAAATCCACCTACCATGTGTCACATTTTTATTTTTCCATGTCAACAATTCACCACTTGTCTTCCACGCCACTACTTGGGGTGTAAAACCTTGGCCAACTAGAGTTAGGTGAAGTGCCATATACCATTGGAAATGTCTTAGGAAGAGCTATCTAACTAGACATATTTTAGGCTCAATTTAACTAATAAACTATATTCAAATTTCTTGCAAAGATATGCTACTCAAACTAAATTCATCCATGAAATTAGGCTAGACAACCCACATTCAACAATATATGGAAACTTGAGTAGTGCAACATGATAATGTACACTCAAACATATCCCCTGAACTTGATAGCAATGAAAACACATTCAACACAAATTGATCTTTCAATATCAAATAAAATGTGTGGAAAAAAACACTACATAATATCAGTGACACTTAAATGATAAAATAAGAATGTGTTAGTACCATTGGATGAGGATGAGGTTACCATGGGCCATATATATTAACAGAGGCAACACAATTGTAAGTGGATAATGATGGATAGATCTTTCTCTTCCTTTTTCTCTCTAGAACTCCTTAAATATGTATCTTGGATAATAACCCTAACTAGCACAACCACTTCTTGCATTTTGGAAGTTACAAAAGTTTAGTTATTATATATAACACATTTTTGAACCAATTTTCAATGTAAGCTATTAATGATATTATAATTATTGCATATTTTTACTTATAGATTAAACAACTTATGTGATATGCTAAAACAAAAGACAAAAATCTACTCTACTCATCAGCAAAAACCAAAATTGATCGATGAAAACACTAAGCAGAAAAGGAAGAATTTCAATTGCACATAACACAATATTTTTCTGGGGAAAGAAACTGCTCAAAACCCTAACTATCTATATTTCATTAATTAGAAGACCTAAGAAGAAAATACAATGCTTGTTCAACTTGAACAATTTCTCCACAAGTACAATCTATCTCTTTGCTTCACAAACTAGCTCAAGCCAACACTTAGCCAAATCTGCTACCTACCAAGCCCCTACTTCCTTACAAAATTCCTGAGAGAATTAGACCATATTTAATTGGGAAATTCCTCATACATAACTGCACAATCCATCCATATGCCCTCAATTGATTTCATGCGCCATATGTACAACTTGGAAAATTATACAACTATTAGTACAATGTCCCTAAACTCTAATATCAACTGGGTCTTCATAAGAACTGACATCCGTGAGTTATTTATGAGTGAATATTCAGTTAACTAGTGGAGTAGTGAAGCTGCACTGGTGATCGTCCCCACTACTAGACCTCATACTAGTTCCTCCAACTGTTTGAACTAGTTTAACTGACTTTAACTTAGTTAGACTGAATTAATTAATTACAACTCAAAAGAACTAAACCTGGGCTCCTAAAATTTAGGAATCACTTTACATGACTCTAGATAGAATTCCAACTTGAATTTACTAAGGCAAGTAATTCAAATTAACTGAGTTAACTATTACAATTTGCTATGAGAATATAATTTTGATTTAATTCATAATTTAATTTAACGACAAATTAAATTAAAATTGATTGTTGCTATTTTAACACTCCCTCTTAACAAGAAAGGGATTATATGCTACCCCAATCCTGCCTCTGTGAAACTTGAATTTCATCTTGATAAGGCCTTTGTCAAAATATTTTCATCCTGCTCCTCTGTGGGAATGTACTCAAACAACATAATCCTCCTCTACACACAATTTGGAAGATGATGATACCGGATATCAATATGCTTGGACCAATCATGAAAAACTGGATTTTCAGAGAGTTTGATGCAACTCTAATTTTCATAGTAAATCACTGTTGGATCCATATACTAACTAAACAAACCAAAAATAATCTTCCTCATACAGATAGCCTTACAAGATACTTGACTAACATCCATGTACTCAACTTCAGTTGAACTTAGTGCAACTGATCTCTGCATCCTGTTGTACCAAGAAACAACTGCTGACCCAATACTAAAGATCCCACCTAATGTGTTCTTCTTGTTGGATGGACTCCCTTCCCAGTCTGCATGCTGAAGCCTTGAAACTTCACTCCCTCTGTCTGCCTATACCAAAGACCATACTGAGTAGTGCTTCTGAGGTATCTCAACACATGTTTGGATGCCTTCCAATACAACTTGATTGGCTTAACCATTTCTTGACTAAGTTGGTTAACTGCATAACAAATGTCAGGCCATGTGTTCACCAAATACATGAGTGAACCCACAAGTTTCCTTAAATAGTAGCTTCCACTTCTTTATTGGAAGTAGCATCCTCCTTCCTCTAGTTACCAGCTAGAGGAGTCTCCATGGATTTACTGCTCTCCATGTGGAACTTATTAAGTATCTTGTTGGCATAATTTCCCTATGAGATAAATAGTTCCTCGTCACATTTCCATACTTACATCCCAATAAAGTAGTGCATGAGCCCCACATCCTTCATTTAGAACTCTTTTTCAATACCCTCTTTGCAATACTTGATCAACTTGTCATCACCTGTCAGAATCAAATCATCAACATATAAAACAATAATCAATAATTTACCTTCAACCACAATATGGTAAAGGTTCGCATCTGCTTTACTTTTGGTGAAGCCCCACCCGGTGAAATAGCTATCAATATTGGTGTACCAAGCATGGGGTGCTTGTTTCAATCCATACAATGCTCATTTGAGTCGACACACATGCGACTCTCTACTGAAGATCCCAAATCCTTCAGGCTGCTCAATATACTCCTCTTCCTTAATCATGTCATTGAAGAATGTTGTCTTTACATCCATCTAATGTATCTTCCATCCCATTTATGCTAATAATGCTAGAATCGATCTAATTGATGATTACCTTGCAACAGGAGTAAAAGTATCATCATAATCAATCTCCTCCACCTAAGAAAACCCTCTAGCCACAAACCTAGCCTTGTGTTTCTCCAAACTACCATCTGCTGCTTTCTTTACCTTGTAAATCCATCTAAAACTCACTACTGACTTGTCTGCGAGTCTTGGGACCACTTCCTAAACTTTTTTCCTGATAATGGATGCATACTCCTTAACCATGGCATCAACCCAAATTGGTTGTTGCACTAATTCCTCAAAATAGGATGCCTCAATCTCTACACATCTGCTCATCAGAGCCATGTAGCCAATGTATCTCTCCAGTGACTTCCTCTACCCAAGTTGTGATGTGGGTGCTCCCAAATTCTCTCTAGAATCATGCAATAATCCTCTCTAGTGCGCTTTCTCCTATCTCTAGAAGACTCTGCATGAGTGGATGTCTCCACTCTCAGCTCCTCTACATGTGGCTTCTCCACACCATCCCAAGGTTCCTCCTTTGGAGCTAAAATATCCTCAACCACATGTAGTTGAAGCTCCCTCTCAAGGGAACATGTCATGGCCTTCTCTTCATTGAATTTTACATCTCTACGAACCAATGTCATCCTGTTGGTTGGCAAGTACACCCGATAGTTGTGAGGTGTATCCGTGTACCCCACAAATATGCCCAACTCTGTTGTAGGCTCTATCTTTTTTTATGCATCTTTGGTAACATGGAAGTAGACTAATGAACAAAAGATCCTGAAGTGTGCCACATCTTGTTTCTTCTCTAAAAAATCCTCTTCCGGTGTACTCATCCTAAGAATTTGATGAGGCCATCTATTTTGAAAATAAATAGTTGTGTTTCATAATTTAGCCCACAAGTGTAATGGTAGGCCCTAATCATGCAACATCACCCGTGTTGCTCCCACAATGCTCCTATTCTTCCTTTCATCTACCCCATTTTTCTGTGGGTTATGAGGTGCTATCAACTCTTGTTACACAAAAATATCGTCACCTTGATTATTTACAGTCGGTATGGGTCTATCACCACCTATACCAGCTTCCTAAGCAAGTCTCAAACCTCAGCTCTTCAGAACAAGCTTTAG
>APFE030676435.1:81890-97387 GCA_000404065.3 Pinus taeda | reverse complement strand
TCTACATCAAAACCCAAAAATTATTTTGTAAACAAATGTCACCTAGCTACCAGGGATGTATATATCCAATTATGATTGGATCCTCCTTCAATGAGGACCATGGCCAATTCCACTTGTATTTCACTCCCTACTCTAAAGGTGTTGTACCTAGGAACACATGATAGCTTGGCTATGGTGGTGCCTAAATTGGTCTCTCCCTGGTGGCTCTTCATCATTAATACTGCTACTATGCTCCTACTCCTGTGTTGCTACCTATTATTGCTCCTCTTTGTTGTCTGACATTACTTATATAAAGTGAAATTTTCCCTTACCCATGCATCTGTGTCCTAGGGCCCAATGTTCTTTGAAGTTGTATATAAATTTTTTTTTTTCTTAACTCGTCCCTAGTTTTTAAATCTAATTCTTCTTGTCCTTATTCTTCTATTGTGGGTTGAATTTAGACAATTGATTCTTCAACATTGCATCTTCCATATCCTTGGTTTTGAAAATAATGTCCCAAAGTGCATTAGGCTTAAAATCCTTAAACTAGCTACGCAATGGATCGATTAACCCCTCGAAATATATAATCACCAATTCATCTTTAGATATATTCATCAAAATCACTTATAATCTCTTGAAATCCATGATGTAGTTGTCTAAGCTCCTTATTCTCTTAATATGTGCTAGATCCCTACGATGTAGCTTCATATTTTCGTTATCGAACCTATGGATTAATATATTAGTAATGTCCAAATAAGAGTTGATCTTGGCATGCCCTAATGTGGAAAAATGGTGATACCACCATTCATGTTTCTCAAATTCCAAATTTAGAGTGGCATAATATATTACCTTTGATTCCCTCATGGGCTTAATCTAGCAATATGCATCTATTTTATGTAGCCATGCTCTAGTCATTCTACCAGAAGTTCCACTAAAGATTGAGATGTTTATCATTCTATCCTTTCTCAAGACGTTATTGTTCTACCACCAGTTTTTATCATCCCTTGATTGATTGTTATGCTTGATTGTGCAATAATCCAAGAGTGACAATTGTACATGAAATTTTTCCCTAGTGCTTCGTATTCCATCATAATTTCGAAGAAGCTTTCATCTTGTCATAGTCAGTTTTTCTTTGTTCCTTGAAGAATTTGGGTAGTAGTGGCTTTGATGTAGCTTTGTTTTCTTGGGGGGAACTAGATTGGGTGAATTTCTAGCCTCAACATGATGATTACTATATCCTCTGAGCAAGCTATAGGTTCTATTTGAGCCTTCAACTCCATTGTTCGCCCTGTGAACACTGGCCATGGACTGAGCAAAGGTTTTCATGGTTTGGAACATATCTTACTATCCTTTGGCTATCTCTTATTTTCCTTTGGTTAAATCATTCAACACATGCCTAATAATTTCACAGGTTGGATCCCCACAATCTCTCGTTCCTACCTCTTCTTCCTCAGATTCAGGTAGGGGTTCACCCTTTCCTTCTTCTTCCTCTTACAATTTACAAATTCTTGATCCCTTGGAGTCATCAATTGCAATAACCCTTTTAGGTTGGCAGGATGCTCAACTTTGATATCAATTTAATATGCCTTTTCTATTTATATGGATAAATTATTTGGAAATTATTTTCAAGAATAACACCATAAATATTTCTTCTAGATCGGATAAATTGTTTAGCTGCATCAGTAGTTCAATTAAATTGAAAATCCATAAATGAGAGGGAGAGTACTAAAAAAACCCTAGATTATTTTATTAATGGATTTCTGGAGGATTTTTACATAAATTCTTGAGAAAAAACCTAGTGGATGGTGTTATCGCCTAAAAAGTGATAAAATATCCATAATTTACTAGGTTAATCGATATATACCATGTAGTATGGGTTTTACACATTAAAAACCACTTTGTCCTTAAGAAATAACCCAAGTAACCGTTATTCCTAAGTTGTTTCCATTTAATTAATTTACCCACATGAGAATAACCCATAAATTCTTTTAAGTTCATTTTATTCTCATAATTTTACTCATTAAATTGAAAAAAATTAAAAACATTTTTACTAACTTTTTCCATTTCCATAGGAATAATTTAATAAATAATTTATTTATTATTATTATTATTATTGAGCTAGACAAAGCCTAGGAAGGGGTCAATCTCAATGAGATTTGAACTTGTGACCTAGTGTGGACTAAATCCCACTCAAATCAATTAGTCTACACTGAATGGGTATTCATTTATTTATTATTCTTGAATCCTTTCAACATTCTAATAGGAATATTTTATTAAATCATTATTTATTAAATATTTCATACCCATTCGATTGTTTCACTTAGAAATAATTTAATAAACCCATTTTGTTTATTAATTATTTCACACCTTTTAATCAATTAACTCAATAAATCATACTTTTTGAGTTAGTTATCTAAATATAGGTTATTTTCCATTTCTTTGACTTTTTACCCTCGTAAAAACTAATAAAGTACCAAAACTGGTGAGATCTTGATTTGGTCGAGCAGATATTTTATTGTTTGACAATTCACCTTTTTATTATAAATAGAGAGATTTTTCTCCACTCCCTTTACCATGACCATTTCATCACCAACATTTTTATCCTTTGTCTTTCTAGCTCTCCGCTAGATTATTGTCCTACCATTCTTTGCACAACATAGTATAGTAAGAGGGAAATCATTTACATCATGCAGGAAATTGATACCAAGAACTCTCCCATGAAGGCAAACATAGCGATCATCATGAATATATTTTCCTCCATAGATGTTATTTAATATAAAAATCTGTTCATTGGGTATATTAGTGTTAACGTTGTTTTTTTTCTAAATCATGTGTATGAAACATTATTTTCGTTTTTGTTTTTCATATTTCTACAAATTTGTTTAAGAAAAAATAGCATTGTTAAATATAGGGATTTCTCCACTTTTTTTTGTTATTTTATATGGAACCACAAATAAAGAAAGGTTTTTTGTTAACCCTTGTGTAAGAAGCCTACCAATAGATGGACTCCAAAAAGGCTTGCTCCTAAACACCTAGCTAATTCAACTCTTCAACATAGTATTTTAGCCTTCTTGCAATAAGAAAAATTTCCCGCCTTAATAATGTGATTTGACCCTTTGATAGAATCAATTTGGCCCTCGTTTGAGGATAGAAATAAATCGCTTATTGAATCATCTTGGCCCACTTTAGTATGGAGCAATTCAGCCTCCCAAAGGCTCACAATCTTGGCCTCTTAAATAAATCATCTTAAGCATTCCTACATCTATAGCCCGACCTTCACAATATTTGGCCCGTTGAAAATGTAATTTAGCCTTGTCATAAATAATAAACCTTTTTGAAAATTCAATAATTTGTCCCAAGAACTTGGCCTCTTTTGACAAGAATTCAACCAACGCAACTTGATGGAAATTAATTACCTCAACCTCCAATAATTCACTCCAAGGAATGACAATCAACATTTGGCCTTTGTCGATTACTTTGACCTCCAATGGATAGGAAACGATGTCCTCTAATGCTCAAAGGTTCAACCTCTTCATCAAAGATCAACTTTCTCTCTGACAGACACCCAATTTGGTACTTGAAATTATACTTTGATTCACCCTCCTAAACCACAACAATTTGATTTTCCCTAGATTAATAAAGTAACCTCCTTGCTATATCAATTCAAATTCACTTCAAGATTAATGATTAGCAAGGGTGGATTCAAAACCATCGAAACCAACTACCACTAGCTACGGTGTGTGTTCCAAAACCAAAATTGGGAAATATCGATGGTTTCTCCCTCACTCAGTAAGCCACTCGAGCTCCTTGTCAATTCACAAATAATTCATCACATATCTCTCCTTGAGATTCCTTGTCTGTTTTATAATATCTACCTCCTTTGAAAACCATGGGTGTCTTTATTTTTCTAAAGTGACTTTTTACTACCTGTATTTAATTATCTAGTAATTTATTCTATTGACCCCCTTTTTCTCTCAACAGCTCATGGGATCTAGATACACTATGATTCTAAAATTATCACGCTTCTATGGATTGAAAAGGGAAATTACTCATTATGAGCAAACTATATTGTTGCTTCTTTTGAATGCATCTCGAACATCCTTCTAGTGGCTTAATATGTTCATACTTTGGTTTCCCCCATTTTGGTAGACATTTGGTTTCCAAACACTGAAATTCCTCTTCTCCATGAAACCAAGGGGAAGTTCCATCCTTAAAGTTCTAAGAACGTTGTGCTAAGGGTATCAATCCCCAAAATTCTCTATGGCTAAAATTATAGGGGTCAAGATTGAATTTCCTTCTTATCAAGCAACACTCAAAAAAGGGAAACTTATCTAATTTTTCAGAGATAGAAGATGATGTGTAGGGCACTAAAATTTCCAAGACAAAGATCCTTCTCCATCATGATGACACCACCCATCTGCACCTTCACCTCATGATTGAGACTATTGCTGTTAATTCTATACCCATTCTATTTCAAAGACCCTTTTAATATCTACCACACATTAAGAGCTTCTTGGGTTTATTTAAGATACATTGATCTCATTCATTTAAACTCAGAGGGAGCTCGCCACAACTAATTAGTCACCATGGTTATTTAAGGGTCTAAGGTGTTTAATCCCTTGTCCATGGTTATTTGGTGAAGGTCTACACCCACCATGAACATCGGAAATAACTAGGAATATAACTCTATTTTTCTCATTCTTTAACTCTTAATCATACTTCATAAGATCTGATATATATCTACAAGCAAGTACACAAATATTACATAGTCAACAAAAACATTACAAATAGATTTACCCTCTCATTGGGATATCTCTATCAGGTGTACGAATTCATAACATAAACATGCATCACACATGTTGGAGCATGATGGAACATGAAGTTATGGATGTCTCAAGTTGTTTAATGAATCACTTGGATAAGTATGAGGGTGGAAGGTGTACACGTATGCTAGGTTGAGGAGGGGAGGAATGTGAAATATTGAGATTATTGAAGAACCATGTACTAGAAAAGGTGTCCTAGAAAATTGGTGGATACATTGGTTGGTTACGAGTGTATTTTTTTGGATGGTAACCTTTTTATATGGACTTCGATTATGATATTGGGACTAAGTTAATCTCCTCGAATTCAGTTTAGGGTGGGAGATTGTTAGGGTAGTTAGGTAAACTTAATTAGTTTCAGTAAATTTATTGTTGTTGTTTTCCACGCTCCATATATTTGATAACCCTTGGTTTTTCTCATGTCATTCTCATGTAATGTAGCCTATTTAAATCTATTAAAATTCCATTGTAATTTTCCTTTGGGCTAGGAATTTTAGATCTACGACATAGCTATTTTTCCCATAAGAATTTATGAGGTAGAAAAATATGGTGTCCATGTGATGTTGATTTTATGGGTTTTGATTTATTTTTTTATTTATCTCATATTATTGTTTTATTTACTATCACTAATCATTTCAACTACTTTCCAATCTATTTCAAATGCATAATCACATACATCGATAAATATTTATGCATTCAAAATATAGCCGAGTCATGCCCATCCACATCCTTGTACAATATCCGCACCCTTTTTATTATTCATATATACATTCATGAAATGTAAGAACAACCTCCTTTGTGAGAACTACTAGCCAATCAATGACTTGTCTCACAAGTACTACATCATGTCCTCTTTCAGATGACAACAACTGATAAAGAATCATTCATTCCAAATTTCATGGAGTGATCATGATACCATTATCAACACCCTAAGCATCATTAACATTATCTCCTGGTTTACTTTCCATACACACATTCATATCATTGTTGCTATTAAATATACACTGAGGGAATTATTACCTAATTTCCTCTCAACACATTGAGCAATATGAATATACTTGCATGGATATTAGTAATTAGTGGATGATACCTAATCATATATGTATTCAAGAGTATTCTTATAGTCCTCTTCACCAACCTCTTAGTTAAGACTTTATTATCCCTATCATTGTCCCCATAATACTTTGAAACATCCTCATCAACTTCTATAGCCATATAGTTAATCTATTCCTAGTTACTGATTTATCAATCGATCATTAATCATCATAATTATATTATGACACTAAACTACTTTAAGTCCACAAGCATATCACATTTATATTCAATCGTTATTTAGATGCACCATGGCATGCATGTATGCATCTAATAACTCATCATCCTTATTCTTCTCAACATCTATGAAATCTAGTTATTCAAGCCCTTATCATCTCATCGTACCTATGCTCTTATTTATTAGAACATTATAGGGAATTTCAAAATTTATTACCATACGATAGCCCTAAGTTTGTCCTATTTCACAGCCTTGGAAATTAGCATTTCAATGAATCACTTCTTTAATCATATCTTCAATAATCCTACCTCAATCCCTTAACATAGATCTGTTACTCTTGTGTCAAAGTCATTTTGTACATATCATAAGATTAGGTCTAGGAAACCATTCTACTATACCTAATGATCATGGTTTTATGCGGTACAATCTTATTCTTGCACCCATTGATTTGGAACCTTGTTCTCTTATTTTGGCACTCTATTTTGTAGTTTATCTTCTTGACCCATCCAAGTCTACTATTGAAGCTTTACTTTGATCAATTTGCAGTGGAGTCATAGTAGATACCACTGTGTAGTAGAGCTATATTTTCATCATTGTGGTTTATCTATGGCCCTCTAGGCCTAGTCCCTTTACCATAACTTCTGATGATTTAATTTTTTCTAAGTCCATTCAACTCTAGGAGTAAACCTTAACTTTAATATCACTCTGCTTCAAAGCTCCATCTTTATCTTTAGCCCTCTAGGCCTACTCTGAAACATTTAGCTATGATACCACTCTGTTTGGGGCATAATTAGACACAAATTTCAAGATTTATTATGAATATGGGTTATAAATAATGTTCTTTGTTCCACCACCTCAGATCATACTTCCAATATCACTATCATATTTTTCTCATCGAGAGCTTTCCAACGATATATATTTCATCTCAATCTGAGCTCATTATTCTTAAGGTTTATTAATCTATTTGATTTATAATATTAATAACCCCATGGGTTTAAAATATTAATAATCCTTTGAGTGTTATCATGTTTAAAATATTAATTGCTAGATTTTCTTGATCCCTGAGGTTTTCAATATTAGTCCCTTGGGTTTATCGATCTCTTGGGTTTATAATATTAATAATTCCTTTGGATTATCATACTAATCCCTTGCTTTTAATAATATTAATAATCATTAGGGTTTATAATATTAATGACTCTTTGGGTTTATAATATCAATAATACATTGTGTTTATTAAATCGTTATGGGGTTATTAATCCGTTAAGTTTATAATATTGGTCTTTGGGTTTAAAAATCAAATGAGAACTTCATATATATATATATATATATAAATATTAATATTAATATTGATATATTTATATTGATATGAATATGAATATGAATATTAATTATTAGACATATTAATACTCATAATAATATTAATATCAATATTAATATGCATATAAATATAGATATTGTTATTAATATACTAATATTAATAATTAGATTAAATACACACCATTAATATTAACCGTGATGGGAGATGAACTTTAATTTAACTATATTTAGTAAATGTGGTTGTAGATAAATTATCATACACATCTGTCCATGTATTTCTACCACTTTAGTTAATATAGTTATTCTAATTTATAGTTATTCTAATTTAATATTAATTATTAATAATAATTGCTCATAGTGGATTTTGATATTATAACATAAATCTAAAAAAATAAAACTATCTTCATATTTAACTTAAATCTAGAAAAACGTCACTTTGGTACCCGCCTTTAAATTTTGAACATGAGTCAACAAAGCATTCATCGTTTTAAAATTTTTGTAATGGGTCCACCAATGTACCATCCCTTGTAAATCCGTGTTACCGGAACAAATGGGCGGTGGGTTGCAACCCATAAATCGTATAAAAACCAACTCAATCACCCACCTTCGTCAATATTTTCGTTTCTTCACCTTTGCACGTCAACGCGATCGTCCGATATCAATTGAAGTTCTGTTCTTCTTATCCCTCCACCCAAATCAAATGGCTCCCACTAAAAGGAAGGCAACCGGTAGTGCAGTTCCCGAGAGAAGCTCCAAAAAAACGAAGACGACAACCACAAAACCCGACATAGAAGAAGAAATGAAGGAGGCGCCGACGAGGGCCCCAAGAGTTCAAGTGCCCCATTCCTGCAAAGAAAGGTTAGACGATCTTACTAGAGCTTTGGATTTCAAAACTTTAGGATCCACAGTCGATTTTTTTTTACCTACACCAGAGGTAGCCAAAGGCATCAAAGAGCTCAGCAAAGAACTGGGCTACGACAATGGAGGGAAAACCATCGAATGGTTACTGCAAATGGTCCGAACCAAAGAGCCCCTAGACTTTCAGAATGCAAGCAGACAATTGGATTGGTTATTGCCAACTCAAACAAAATGCTTACAAGAGCTGACCACAGAGCTGGGCTTCGACAAAGGTGGGCAAACAGTTGATTGGCTATTGCCAATGGCATCCAAGGATTTTTTAAAGCTCACCCATTTGCTAGGCTTCCAAGAGAGCGCACACACTATGGAATGGTTGTTGCATCAGGCAAAGCTCGGTATTGCCGCAAGATTTGCAAGACAGTCTGCCGCTACCGATACTGCAGGATACTCGACAACCTATTCATCACCTGCAAGTCCTCTATATTTTACTGCACAGTTTCCACAGAACCCAGAAGGGGACAGGCCGAGTACATTTACGCCTACGCCTGGACTTGGAAAAGGGACTACTCTCTCACCAGCAGCTACAGGAGGACTAGGAGAAAGCACAACATGGTATTCTTCAAATCCTCTTACTCCCACATCCAGCTATGCCACGTCCACACTCGTTCAAAGCAGCACAAGGTCTGTGACAGCGCATCGTTCAGATCTAACAAATCCTAATACTTATTTAAATGGTATTCCCACAGCCACAGGAACACTAGGAGGAAACACAACATGGTATCCTTCAAATCTTCATACTCCCACACTCACAACCGTTCAAAGCAACACAGGGCCTATGACAGCGCATCGTTCAGATCTGTCATTTCCTAACACTTGCTTTAATGGATTTCGTGGCGGTGAACCCCAAATCAACGGACATGGCCAATTTAAGAGAGGTTACCTATTTGATACTATAAGGCTCGTGCAGCCAATATCCAGTCGTCAATCTCAAATTAGCACTCGGGATTGTCAGGGAAAGTTGCAACAGTCAAGCCTACAGAATATTCTACAACACAAAAGAGTGGATAGAAGGCGAAAACGAAAAAGTAAAGCAGAAAATAATCGGGTTGCATCCACGCCCATGCAATATTCAATAAACAACCATCCTAATAGCAATGTTGCTAGTGCTGATTATGTTGATACGGGGGAAATAGAATGGATCAGCTGCAGACACCATTCAATTTACAAGAGTTCTAATTCTCTTCACGAACGCGGAGGAACCTGCGACGCACAAACCCACACTCGTGCCATGAAGCTACCTGTATTTCCTGAAGAAAATAGGAAACCCATCAACGAGTTTAAGAAAATGGGAAACCTATCAACGAGTTTGTGAGTACTGAAATTGAAACTCTGACGGAGAAGAAGCAGGAGGTTACTGAGTGTGTGAATATGGAATATGAAACTTAAACAGAGAATCAGCACGATGTCCAACTGAGAGGTCGCAAAAATAGAGTAACGAAGGATTGGATATAATTCTAACCATTAACGTTTTTGAACTTAGTCGTAATATTTGTCGGTCATTTTCGTTAAATCGAGAGGTATTGGATGCCATTGTAAATTTGAACTTTCTGATTTGTAGATATAACCTGATTGTCAACAGAGCTTTTAAATATATTGTATGTTTAAGACATGCATTTTAAACCATACATTTTAAAACACAAATTTACATTATAAAAGCTAGAAAGTTAAGAAATTGATATGATTTACTGTATCATGATTAGTATATTATTATATTGATATTCATTTTGTGTGATAAAAGTCTTTTTATCACACATAATAATGTAATTTTTTATTTTTTTTAATAGGGGAAGGAATCCAATATCAATAAAATTTATATGATTATTAATATTAAGAAAAGTTATCGTTAAAATTTAATTCAAATTTCATATTAAAATTTAATTTATAATTTATTTTTTAGAAGTGTTTTTACAGGATCGTATAGGGTAAATGCGTAATGTGATGTAAAAGAGTTTGTTAACAATTTTACATATCAGTTTAATATATTGAATTTATATTAATATTAATAGTTTCAATTTATAAAAGGTAAAGGATTTGTAAAAGTATTATATAGTTTGATAGGAGATGTTGTATTAGTTTTATTATAAATTATAATGTAAGTTTTATATTGATAAGATTAATATAATTTATTAATAAATACTAAATAACTTTCTACATAGAAAGAAATCATAATACATATCTTATTAAAAATATAAGTACTAATTATAAATTAAGATCCTTTTTATTTTATAAATTAATCATATTTAAATTTAATTAATAAGCATATAAAATTTTAATAATTATAATAAATTTACAACATAACAATATTTGTAACCATGAATATTCACTCGTAATACCGTGGCCCATCAATACCACATGGCCAAAAAAAATTCTCATTTCACAATCAAAATGTTTTTAAAAATATATTTTTTTAAAATACAATTCTGTTACATTTTGGCTTAGATATGTTATAATGTTATATTATGTTAACTCCATGAAATTACATAAAAATTAAAGTTAAATTAAAAAATAAAATTAATAAGTATAATTAGTAATTATTGATATTTAAACCAACCTAGATCCATCTTAACTCTAGATCTATCAAATTTGGAAATGGATCAAATCTCAGGAAGCACAAACCTTTGTTGTTTTTCACTTTAAAAAGATGTTTTTGCCTAAAGAGATTCAATCTCTGGATGCTTGATTAGAAGTTCAGATGGATTTATGTTGGTTATAAATTAGTTATGAAAGTGTGAATCAATTAAGTGATGATATTTTTCCCTTACTATCAATAGAAAATATATAGGAAAATATAGTTTTTATAAAATAATTAAAAAAAAATATTTTTATTGTTTTATAAAATGGTTATATAATTTTTTTATTTTTTATTAATATTTTATTATGAAGAAAATGACATGCATAAGACTTATTATTCACATTTCCTATTATTCGCATTTTCTAATTATTGTATTGTATTTTTTGCTTCTAATTTCTTAATACTATTTTTACCAATTTAATGAATAAAATATTAGGAGATTCAATTTTGTTTTAAATAGAAATTTAAAATCTTAGTTGTAAGGAGAAAATAAATCAAAGGATCTTATGTTGTTGTTGTTTTTTTTCTAAACAGGTTGGTAATTATAAATGCTTTCCTTTTTTTTTCAATTCTCTAGTAACACATTAAGGATTGAAAGTTATTAAATCCTATAAATCATGGAAAAATAGCTCTAGTACAACATTGCAAAGAAAACTTTAATGACTTGATATCAAATGAAAAATTGGAAGCATACCATTCTAATAGTGACAATCAATTAAAAACAAGGTGAATCCAATACTCTATTTATTTATCATAATGATTCCTTCAAATGGCACTTACATAGGCAAAGAAATGATAGTTATCATATGTCATATCCATTGAAACCACATTAAGTGAGACATTGATGAAGATATACTAAATAAGAAATTGAAAAAGAGAACCTTGGATGAGGCCTTACTCCACTTGTTTATATGAGTCATCTAACTTCTTTCCTTGCCACTTTTCATGGAAACCCCAATTTTTTGGTATTGGGATTGATAGTTTTTCATTATTCCTTGTCACTTTTGTTGATTAATGTTGTAACATTAATTATTTGCAAGCTAACTAGAGGGTTAAGGAAGTTCCTTTATCCCCTTATTGTTCCTAGTAGTAGCTAAAGGGATTAGAATCGTAGTCGTAGAAGAAAAAAAGAAAGGTAATGTTCAAGGTATGAAGATTTCCTCAGTTTCATTAACTTGTATCTTATTTGTATATCATATCACTTTATTATTAAGTGGTTCTAAGCAAGAGGATTGAAAGATTCATGACATATTAATTACTTTTTGTGGGGCTACTAGGATGGAGTTCATTGGTCAAAAACCTACATATAACTTCAATGGGATGAGTATAGATATTATTCAAATGTTATAATTAGGTTTTATCCTAAAAACCTGATAGTTATTGTAAAAATTACTAGGTTTAGTTAAATATAAGGATTGAAAGTAAAATATTTCATGGGTGTGATAAATGTCTCTCTGAAGCAATTCCTATGCATTTGAATTCATTAGTTTATTGTCCAGGTGTACTTGAAAGGTTTAGGAAAGCATGCTTCAATTTCTTATGGGGAGGGAGACAAGACACAAAAGGGATCTGTATAGATAAATGGATGGGCATATCCAAACCAAAGGTGAAATATGGATGGGGGTTAAAGAATATGCATCTATTAGGAAATTCATTTGTTGCTAAAAGAATATGGAAATTGTTGCAAAAAATAGTTTGTAGAAGAAAGTGGTAAGGAAGAAAATTATATGGCTCTAGGTACATTGATGGAATGTTTAACAAATTCAAGAAAATCATTAAAAATAAATCCAATTAATGGAATCCATTAGTAACAACCTCCTCAATTATAAGTAATATTTTGTCATAAAATATAAGAAATGGGGAATAGGCAGGGTTGAGCATTGATTCAATTCTAGGATGAGGAAATGTAGTTTTAATACATATATATATGATATATCCTTTTTAGAAAATATAGATGGAATATGGTTGTAGAAAGGTTAAGGAAGAACATTTTAAGCGCTAACGAGGAGGTTGTTACATTGGAATGCCAAGAATAAGAGAAGGAATGAAGCTCATATTCAACCAAATATGTTATAAATTTACGATCACAAGTGGAAATCAAGTAGAGCCTTGCAAAAACTAAGGTTTTTTATGGGTATATCTACAAGATAGGGCCTTTAAATGGAACTTGACAAAAGATGAGAAAACGTGATTCCAAATATTTTTTATTCAAGCAAGGAATTAGAGGAAGAACTTGATAATTTAATGATAAAATGTCTACATGTAGATCAAATTTACATAGATGCAGAGAAGACCCTAGTATTTAGAACGTATGGCATGGTTCTCCCACAAAGGAATTCTTGGGGAAGTGGTTCAAGAAGGAAATAAAAGTATTTACATAATTGTTGGGCACATGGCTTCCATGTAACAATAATGTTTTTAATGATAAACATAATCCCATCTTCAAAATTTTCTCTAGGAGAGTACAATTTATTCCAAATTTATACGATGGAGACAAAGGTAAAGATCTTAACGAAAATATTGGATATTTTGATAAAAATTCATATCCACAGGGGTTCTAAGTTAGAGTAAATATTGACCTCAATGTTTTGGAGTGCTAATTGATTTTACATTTTTAAAATTCATTTTATTAATTTCAAATAAATTTTGACTCTAAGAATGTAACGCAACGAACCCCCTAATACCATATTAGGGTTGTGGGGATAATTAAACCCAAGATACAAGTTTCATTATGAAGATGAAATTATCAAAAATACTCTTTCATTCATCACTTCAAACCATACCTCTAATACCACGATTTTCTTCTAGTCATTAAGAGGTTTCTAGGATATAAATTTCGTCTCAAACTGAGCTCCAAGAACAAAGTTATGCATCTTTGAAGTTTCCCCTTTAGGGCCACATTATCATCCATACATGTTCATGTGACTAAGACATGGTGCCCTTGGCCATGTGCCACTCCCACATTCATCCACGTTTTCTGGCCAGCTGACATAATAAATCCCATTGTCTCGACTTTTTCCATTACAATGGATTTTTTACAATTCCCCAACGGTTCTGATATTTGATATGCTGCTATGGTTGAAAGCGTTTATACAATGATATCAAATATTGATATATGGCCACTCCATTAATTATCGATATAATGGTACCAATATGGTGATATGGCCATTCCTCCAATATGATGAGATGGGATATTCTTCTTATATGAAATATTGGGTTGTGGACATTTCCTATAAAAATCTAAATCTTTGCAAATCACTAATAGGTTGATATATTGATTGCTAGCACATCTTGTCACCTTTCTCTAGCACCCAATAAAAATTCAAGATGTGGCAAATGTTTAGGTGTCCCCTTCCACGTGGAACCACAAATGTGTACCATCTGTCATTTGTATTTGTACAATTGAAATACTAAAAACACTAAATTTAGATGACACATTTCCTTGACCTAGCATCACCATGTCATCTTTATTCTAATCATATTTGAATTCCTCTAGTCCTGAAGGCTATAAAATAATGTTTCATCACAACATATTATATCCACATTAGAGCTTACTGTGTTGATATTCCTATATCAGTTGACCTCTAATAACCGAAGGGTTGACCTCCTGTAACATCATACAACATAGAAATTTCTACCATAGACTATTTGTTACATTATGTAATATATGTTTCTAATTTTCAATTATTTGGAAATTATTTTAAGGAATGCACAATAAATAATTTTATAAAACCTATAAATTAATGGATTTATTGAGGAATTTTTATATAAACCCTTAAGAATACCTACTCGATAGACTCCTAAAAATGCCTTCTCCTAAATGCGATGCAAATTTGGCCCTTCAATAGAGTATTCCAGTTTTGTTGCAATGAGAAATTGGGCCCTCATTAATAATGTGTTTCAACCCTCAAATAAATATTAATTAAAACTTCCTTTGAAGATACAAATCAACCACTTGTTGGATCAACTCGACCCCATTTAACATGGAGCAATTCAACCTCCCAAAGCTTGAAAATGTTTTCCTCTTAAATAAATTATCTCTGGCCTTCCTATAGCTATGGCTAAACCTCCAAAATATTTGGCCTACTCTGAATAAAATATCGTCCTCTCTAATAAGAAATAAACCTTCCTAAAACTTCAATAATTTGTGCCAAGAAATTGGCCTCTTTTCAAAAGAATTCAACCCACACAAAGTAATGGAAATCAATTAACTCAACATCCAATAATTATCTCCTTTAATGATTGGTAATTCACATCTTGTCTTCTTATTTTATTTTTTCCTCCAATGGATGGGGCTCAACCTCCCCTAATGGTGAAAGATTTGGTCTCTTCACCGAAGGTCAACTTGCTCCATGAGGGACACACAATTTTTCATCTACGATTATACTTTTATTTGACCTCCTAAAGCACAACAATTTGACTCTCTTTGGATGGATAAAATAACCTCCTTATTGGATCAATTCAAGCTCTTTGTAAGATTAATGATTAGCTAGTGCAGTTTTACAACTATCGAAACAAACCACCACTAGCTAACGTATATGTTCCAACACTGAAGCTGGAAAATATCGAGGGTCCATCCCACTCAGTAAGCTCATTGAGATCCTTGTTAATTCACAAATAG